>PVJL010013473.1:0-32273 GCA_004026885.1 Lyroderma lyra
AAAGCTCTATACTTACAAATTTTTATAAATTTTGAGAGAGAAAATAGAAACCTTTCAAATGTATTGTATCCCTTTTCATTTAATGGAAGTTAATAGAATTTGTAAAGTTTAGAAAAATTTCCTTGATTGGTTTTCTGTTAGAGTTAAGATTTGTTGTGCCTTTTATTTTTATTTTACTGTGGAGGGTACCAGTTGAAGGGGGTGAAATTGTTTCTGTTTGCTTTGGGTTGATGGTTTTTCTTTTGAATGAACTGAAAGAATACTTAATCCAGTAAACTAGGGCATTTGCCTTAGGATCATTGCCGTTGGCTCAGTTAACACCTCTTTAGTGGCTTTGGTTCTGTTCCCATAACTAGGTGTCTCCAGCAGTTGCCTCTTCATTTGGAATAGGCCAGACGACCATCGGCAGGCCTCCCCACTGTTCTTCCCCCACTTTGGCTGTTCTCACATGGTGTCTGTTTCTACAGGTTCATGAACCACCGGGCCCCAGCCAATGGCCGCTACAAGCCGACTTGCTACGAACACGCTGCTAACTGTTACACACATGCAGTGAGTATGAGCATTCTGCCTTTTCCATCCTTCCCAAAGGGCTTTGCTGGGAGGAAGGGGCAGTTGTCGCTAGTGATCCCTGCCCTGTTACTTGGGTTGACCCGCCTCTGTGACCTTACCTACCAGGGTCTCATTTCTGGGTCGTGTCACCAGAAACCGTGTGAGCATGTCCATCACTTTGAGTGCTGTCCTCTAGGGTCAGCCCTGTCCATCCTGGGACTGTTTTCTCTGACGAGATCTTCTGTAAAAGAAGAAGAGTAGTAAGTGCCCTAGTTACAGGAAACACAAAGGTAACTATGAAGACTGTCACCCCTGGAATGAAAAGATCCCGTGTTTATTTGGCAAGGAGAGTTCACAATTTGTTGAAAAATGTGCTTTTTATTACTGAGGGATTTCCTGAAATAGGTAGCCACATCTTCCCCACCCCCACAGTGGGCCCTGCCCCTCAGAGCAGAAGCTATCCCATATTGTTGAAGAAAAGGCTGATTGGATCCCTAGATTCTTAGTTAATTTCTTTTTTTCTAAGAAAAACAAAACATGCTCATTATCAGAAACTTAGAAAATACTGAAAAATGTATAAGAAGAATAAAACTACCCAGAAACAAATTAACACTTTGGTGCATATCTCATTTTGTATGTGGTGTTCATGACCATGTATGTATTTTCATAGTGTTCCTGTTAATGTCATATAATTGACATTTTCTTGTGTCATAAATTTCCCTTTTTCTATGATTTATTAATCCCTCTGGAAGTTGCATTTAGTGGGACTTTTGATGGGAGAATGGTGGCTGGTATATAGTCTGAAGGTAAGAAATTCAAAAGGAGACCAATGACCTCCTTTAGTGAGGAGTGTTTAAAACAAGCTAATTAGACAGTGTTAGTACACTATGTAGGTTACATCCTTACATCATTAGAATAAAATTTGCTTGAATTCAAGTTGTGCCTTTTCATTTCTTCTTTTCATTCCCTCAAAGAATAGTCATAGTGTTTTGTGTAAAGGAAACATGATTCCAAGTAACCCAGTCTTTAGTGGATTCCTTTATAATCTAATAGAACAATGCCAGTTGGTTATTTTGATTTAGCATAAACTAAACTTTATAAAGCATCTGTTTTGTGTATTGTAATAGTGGGATTCAGATATTACTGGGTAATACTGAAACATTATTCTAATTTTTTACTGAATGTCTTTTTTTCCTTAAACAATAAAAAGATTTTTACTCAAATAAGTAATATGTTAGAATCTTGGTGAAATGTTTTTCTTTAAAAAAAAAATAGTACCTGAAATGCCTGCCCTGGATTTTATAAATGAGCTTCAGTAATGAAATTTAGACTAGAATCTCCAGTGGACAGTTTCTCTGGGCCTATGGCTGAGATTCTGGGGACAGGAAGGATTTAGTGGAATTTTCTAGATTTGATGACATCTGTCTTTGCTTTAATGACACACTCATGTGAAACGAGCTTCATAGCTCTAGTGGGTTCAAATGTTTATAGAGTCCAAATTTGGTTTTCAAGAATTCATGGCCTAATTTGATTGTCTCCTATACCTGCCAGGGTTTTCATCTTTTATTTTTGACTAATGTTTGATAACTTAACAGATCTAAAAGTAAAATTACTCCTGATAATAATTGTCTACAGTTCATAAGGAAAAGTTGTGTGTTTGTGTGTGTGTTTATGACTAGGGCAGGATTAGAATATTGGGAATGTAAAAGTTTGAATAACACTCATTACTCCAATGTATATTCATTATTTTCTCCATTTACCAACTGCAAAACACTGATAAAAGTTACAGGTATAGAACCTTGTTAGTTTCCATACTGCTGACCAATAAAAGCAATTAAGTTTTTGTTACTTAGCAAAATGTTGAGCATTTAAATGCAATAGTTTGGCATTGAGATGCACACCTCACGTTTAGGAACATTATTTACTTGAGATGGACGTGAATAATTCCTATACATTATTAATTTATCTCTTTTGGATATGTCACAAATTAAGGAACACTTGTGTAAAACAGTTATGGAAAAACTGACAAAACCTCTATGTTAATTTTTTAGAACAGAAAATACCACCTTATTAAACTCTGTTCCTGATATTTTAATTTCAGAGAGCAGTATAATTTCTAAAACAGACAAAACAAAAACCTTCTTTGTTCATCATTTCATTAATAAGGACACTTAACTAGACAGGACATAATCTCAAAATAAATTAATTCCATTCTGCCTTATTCAAAACTTACTTTATCATCCTTAATTTCTACATTTCATCTAGGCTAATGAAAACTTCAGCATTTGAAATTTTTTTTTTTTAATGTGGGTAGTTCCCTGGCTGGGAATCGAACCCAGGCCGCAGCGTTGACAGTGCCGAAGCCTTAGCCACACCACCACCAGGGAACTCCACAGCATTTGAAAATTTAATGCGAGTTTTATCTGGGAGATTTAATATCCTATTACAAGAGGGCAAAAGTAGGTGTTGGGGGACAAAAAGATAAGATTGCTAAAGTTTGCATTCTTTGCCATGTATGCTTATTCTAATATCTAATAAAGCAGTTGATTTCTCCTTAGGATGTCTGTTATTATAAAATATATACTGCCCTTCAATTTTACTGTGAACCTAAATCTTCCCTAAAACACATAAACACTTTAAAAAATGTTTACTAGTCATAGTCATAGGACAGACATTGCAATTTGTGTCCAAATGAAGTAAAATATGCTGCAGAAAGTAAGATTCTCGTGTCTTAGAATTATTGAATAGGCAGGAGTGGATTACCCTTGCTGACTTGAAAGATGCTATTAAAAATGAAATAAGCCAAAAACCCTTTCACTCTGCAGTAACTCCCAAATTGATAGAGTGTAAGATCTGGACAAAAATCAGGATATATGAATTGCGCAAGTGTGTGTGCATGCACTGTGTACATTATACTACTTATTTGACTTGGTTCATCCCGTTATCCTTTGCTGAAATGCTGGAATTTCAGTAGCTCATCGGGGAAACAGGAAAACATTTAAAAATCAAGACCTCCCTGAAATCTGATGTATGTTTGACATTTGATATTTTAAGTATCCCCACTAAATCCCATTAGAGAATAGGATGAAATGTGTTCTTGTTTAATGAAATTAGGACAAGGGCATCAGATGCATCCTTTTCTGTGTGTACCCAAGGCTGGGCATGATTCCTGGGCCCTGAACAGCAGTGCTTGTTCCAATGCAGGCGACAGATTCACCTGGCTCTCGTTATGACTCTCCAGGAAAGGGCAAATGCTTGTTTTGAAGTGATCTTCCTAAAATTGTCCCTGGTAAACCCATGTGTTTTTAACAGAGTTCACGATTCAGTAAAAGCCTTTTATTTTCCTTTCCCTTTGCTTCAGTTCCTCATTGTCCCAGCCATCGAGGGCAGTGCCCTCCTCCATCGGCTGTCTGACGACTGCTGGGAGAAGATCACGGCGTGGATTTATGGAATGGGCCTCTGTGCCCTCTTCATCGTCTCCACAGTATTTCACGTCGTAGCATGGAAGAAGAGCCACTTGAGGTACAGTGGATTGCACGCTGTTTCCACAGATCACAGTAGTTGACTCAGGTTAGCCGCTCCTACTGGCTGCTTTGGTCAAATGAAGCAAGAGAGTAGACATTTCCTGTCTTGTGGGCTATGGTGGTATTCCATTATTTAGGAAATTTTCTGTGGATTGGACAGAAGGAATTTGAGGACCCTAAGAAGATTGTCTTGAAGCTTGGTTATTCCAAAGATTTCTGTTCTCAGTCCATCAGGGTAACCTCACCTATGTCTAGAGCACCTGCCCACTGTTGTGCTGTCACCTTCCTGATCAATATCCCCAGCCTGAAACTAGTTTTCAAAGGCCAGACCTGTGTAATCTACTTCTCACATGCCCCCGGCACATTTTACTCAATTGGTCTCAGAAGAAAGCCGGCCTTTGCTCAGAAACCACAAGCAAAACCACACTGCTTCCCGGGACGGTCAACTTAAAACCCGGAGGCCTGTGTGCCTTCACTATGAGGCACAGTAGGGGTACCGCAAGGGCATGGCGGCCGTGCGTAGTGACAAGTAGGCCGAACTTGGAGTTAGCAGTTGGCTTCAAATCCCAGCCCTGCCTCTTCAGTGTTGCAGAAGTCACCTGGTGTCGTGGAGTCCCAGTTTCTTCATCACTAAAATTAGGGTAATAATGCCTCACTCACAGAGTTACTGTGATAGGTGAATGAGATAATACCTGTGAAAATGATTTGAAAATTAGGAAAGACTCTAGGACTGTGAGCTGTAAGGGGATGTATCTAGTACAGCTTGGGCTTACTGTCATGCAAAGTTCAGCTTTGAGAATTAAGTCCACCTTTCAGAATTAGGTTCTGTGTAGCTATTCAAACAAAATTCACTTATTTTGCTATTATCAGCTGTCAGGCACTTTTCAAACAATACTGTGTGGCTCCTCGCCTCCCAGTGAGGAGAACATAAAAGCATACCTTCTCTGAGCACAGGATTAATTCGGGGGAGCACAAAGAGAGCGGCACACCATTTAGTTACTTATGAAATAGGTTCTGCACAGCCCAAAGGGCAAATTTTCTAACTAGAAAAGGAGGATTCAGAGCAGACTTAGAGTGACTTAAAAAAATAGAGTATACCTTTTGGTTTACGGAGTGTCCAAAAAATCATCTGAAACTATTCAAACAATCTAACATAAAAAAAGACATGCTTTATTTAAGAGCAGGATTTGGGGCTCAGGAGATACTGGTTCTCTCACATGTGCCCCACAGAGTTTTAGAGCTGGATGGCTCCTTAGGGATCATCTCATTCAAACCTCTTAATTTTCACCTGAGGAAACCAAGGCTCAGAGACGTGACCTGACCTACCTGAGTCAGTGTTACCTGCAGAATCTGATCATCCCAGGCCGTCTCACCCCGTCCTGAGGTCTTTCTCAACCCATGCTTCACAATATTGCTGATAGAATGCAGTCTGCTGTCTTTGCCTACAGGTGACAGTTCTCTGGGCATGGATTCCCAAGAGAGCCCTGGGACACACTCACAAGAGAGCCTCCAGAGTGCTTGTCCTGGCTTCTCCAGACAGCGACCCAGCCCGGAGCCCGCACAGCTCATTATCTTCTTGGCACAGCCACACGCTGTGGTCGCCTCAGCTGACTTGGCTCTGCTGTCTGGAATTCGGAATCAGTAGGGTTGTAGGTGCCCACTGCAGTGACCAGCGCCTCCTGCCAGTGGCTGGAGCAGCAGCTGTAATGGAGACCAGGCTCTCTCGAACCTTGAAATAGCACTGCCAGACTCATAAGCCACGTGTGGGTGTTTGCTCTCCCTTCATTTCCTTTTTTTTAAATATCCAAGTACAGGCTTGCTTTAAGTAAAAGAGAGGGAATTAGCATTTCTTGAGTACCTACTATGTGCTGGGTGCTGTGTTAAACACATGGCTACATTATCTCATTTAATGCTCCCACATACTCTGTGACAGAGATGTTAGTATTTCTGTTTTACCTGTGAGGAAAGGGAGGGTCCGACAGGTGGGTGGCAGGTCTTGGATGATTGCAGGCCTGACCTTACCTGTGTAACAGTGTGTACCAATCTAGAAAGCAGAATTACAAAGGCCTAAACCTGGATTCCTAGCCGAATCCAGGCTAGGAATGAAAAAAAAAAAGACTCTCCTCTTCCCTTCATCCTCTACCCCATCTTCTAGCTTTTCAAATTAGAATCTTCCAGAACCCATGACTTTTATAAGCTTCCCCAAGTGATTCTGATATGCAGACAAGTTTGAGAAACATTAATCTAGTGTTGGCCATCTGTGACCTGTGACCCGTTACTGTCATTTCTTCACTGACACGTGCCTGACCCTAACCGTGACTGAAGCATCCTCGGCCTGCTTTGGCTGACACCGTGTGGGAGAGGCAAAATCTAACGCCAGCGCTTTAGCGACTCTTCGCTCCTGCCCCCGGACGCTGGGGACGGGTTCGAGACGGTGCAGCGCGTTCCTGCTTTTGTAGTAACGTCAGCAAAAGGCGGCTCCTGTCTAGTTCATTCTGTGGACAGACCTCCGCGAGCCAGATCTTTGTACACTGCCTGGCTTTTCAGTGTCAGAAGTAAACTTGCTTAGAAATCCAAGTGGTGACCCTCTTGTAGCAAATTCACCTTTTTGTTTATCTACTTCTGTTATTGTTCCTCGATTAGTTTCTGAATTTCCTTTATCACAACTTACTGTCTGCACTAAGGTATTTGAAGTAAAACCTTCTCTAGAGACATTCTAGAAAGACACGGAAGATGTGCCTGGAGGGAGCACTTGCGGAGCATCCTGCTCCTGCACCCCAACCCTGTGATAGGGGCTGAGGGGCTCCTCCTCGCAAGAACCCCATGTTTCTGTCAGAGAGCGCTGAAAAGAAACGGGGAACGTCAGAAAAGACGGGTTTCGGGTATGGGGTTACTGTACCTAATTCAGAGTTCCTGGTTATGTGGGACTCTGTCCCTGGAGCTCATGCACAGTGAGTTTCTTCTGTATGTGCAATCTTAGGAATAATCTAAGGCTTTCACTCGTGGCTTCACGTTATTAAAAATAGCTGTTTGACTTCAAAGGTCAAGTTGTAAATGCCATGGGAAACCAGAACAAGAATGCGAAGTGCAGCACAGTGGAGTGATAGCCCATGCTTCCAGCGTGAAAATTTTCTGTCACCTCTGTTTGACTTGACTTTTCTCCCTGTAGGACAGTGGAGCATTGTTTCCACATGTGTGACAGAATGGTCATCTATTTCTTCATTGCTGCTTCTTACGCTCCATGGTAAGATACAGTCTTTCTATTTTTGAAGACAGTGTTTTTTCTGGTAGAATTCCTCAGTCCTTCCTTCCTCTCTTCTTCCTGTCCCCAGCCCCCATGCATATACCCCGTCTGTCTCCCCCCCAACACACGTACACACATGCATTTTATTTTTCCATTTTGATTTACTTGGATCAGATTGCAGGTTTTAAGGGGAGAATGTTACTGCTGTTCAGAATATATATCTGGCGTTGGATTGTTCACGAGGGGTGTCACGAACTTGGGTGTAGGTAGTGTGCTCACTTCTGAAATGCGAGGGCTGTCCGGAGAGTACCCAGCCACGTAATGTGACAGTGCTCCACTGACAATGGCTGGGTTTTTTCCAGACAGCCCTCGGACATCACGTTTGCCTTCCGTATTCTTTCCATGTGCTTCTGCTGCTGTGCAGAACACTTGGGTATCTAACTGTTTAAGTGGAAAGGCTGTAAATATGTAGGAGGAAAACGAGCTCACTTTTGAAATTTACACTGTCACAGCACAAGTAGCTACTGTGCATGGAGTGCATTTCTCATTTCTCATTAGCAATATGAGTAAGAGAACTAACCACATTTGTTAGCTACTTAAAATACCTAGTTTTCTGCTCAGTTTCCTTGATCTTGGCCTTTTGGTATAAATCAGATAGAATCTCTTGTTCTCTAAAAGCTGTAATTAAAGATTAGTTTTCCCTGTCAAGACATGGTCATTAAAAACAGTAGGTCTCTAGGTTCTGACTAATGCAGCTTCCGTCATGCAAAAGAAAACCTAGTTATTAGAGTAAAAAGTAAGTGCTGTCTCTCTCCAGTACCTGTTACTTAAAGATAGGTCTGCACTGTATTGGAGGGAGCACACCTGAAGGCTTTTGTGAAGTACACCTCCGTTTATAATAAGTCAATAAAATTTTTAATTGTAGGCTGAGGAATCAGATATTTACACTAGACACTGTGTTCACATGTTTGTTGTCTTGGATGTGCAGGTGGAAGGTTTTCATTCAGAAATCGTAATTTTATAGTAATAGCCAATCAGAACATTTGTTTTTTCTCATGTTCTTAATGTGAAATTAGTACAAATGTATTTGCAGCTTTGTATAATGTAGGCTTCCTAAGAGTCCATGGTTAAATTCTAACAAAATGTCCTCTATAATGTATGTTGGGCTGATTCTTCTCGTGTTCTCTCTTGGCAGAGAGAGTGATAATGGAGACATTTAATCTGTGTATTAGATATCTGCTGTGGTTATGTGAGCGCAGTTCACAATTTTGTTCAGGGTTCTCATTAAGCTTTGTAGGTAACCTCTTCCCAAATACATGGTCAGAAATAAGACGGCGAGCAGCCTTTACAGCTTCTGCCTAAAAAGGAAGGCAGGCATCACAGGTGGGCTGGGACTCACTTCTACGTATCTCCTTTCAGCTGCTTCTCTTTTTGAACCACATTGGAACTAATTCTAAGTCTTAAAGGTCGACTGACCATTTTATCTTTGAGTTATTAATGTTACTCGAATTGCTTAAATGCCTTTATGGCATGTTACGTGCCTTTCTTTCCTGTTCTTATCTTTGTACAGTAGACTCTCAGTTAACTGGCCCCCATGGGGATTGGTAGATGCTGGAGAAATATTAGTAGACTCTCCGTTAACCAGAAGTCAAGTGACCAGCAAAATCTCAAGGGACCGGCAAGATGGTTTTTTTTTTTTTTTGCCGGTTGCTTGAGAGTTCTGGTCGCTTAAGTTCTGGTTAATGGGGAGCCTACTGTACTTGCTCCACTGTTTTTCAACAGTAGAAGAAAACACAGGCTCTGTGAATTCCCTTCATTTATCACTTCTCTTTGTTGTCATGTTTACATTTTTAGGTTAAATCTCCGTGAACTTGGACCCCTGGCATCTCATATGCGTTGGTTTATCTGGCTCATGGCAGCTGGAGGAACCATTTATGTATTTCTCTACCATGAAAAGTAAGAGAAAATAATTTACATTCACTGTTTTAAAAATTAACTGCCTAAATTTACTTCAATTTATTTGCACTTCAAAATAGTAGAAATACATAAATAGAATACGAGGGCTGTCCAAAAAGTATCCAGCCATGTAACCGTTCTCGTTACATTGACAATGGCTGGATTTTTTCTGGACAGCCCTTGTATATGTTGTTTTAGACAAATCTTCAAAACCATTTGGTATTTATTATTGGTGGGCAGATTGCTGCAGGAAAAAATGAGTGCACGCGTGGTGTGATGCAGTTGAGGGACAAGGTGTGGACTGTTCTTCAGTCAGCTGGACCTTACTTGACATCCCCAGGCAGCCTGGCCTTATCAGCTGGCCTTGTCGTGACCTAGAGTTACCACATGAGAAAAGTAACTGCTTTTTGAAAATCCTCTGAAGGTTAAAGATAATAGATATTTAGTGCCTGGCACAACACTTACCTCAGTAGGAACCTCAAAGATGTTCCAAACTAGGGTTCCCTGAGGCAGGGGATGTTTAGAAGGCATCTGAACTCCTTAGATCCTAACCGTGGGGCACGGTGTCTCGACCCATTATTCGTAGCTCACAGTCCTGAGCGTTAGGCAACATAAACAGGAAATCTTACTAAAACTTAGCCCCTAGCTCTAGAGGACACCTTCAGAGTCTTCTGTTCCAGCTTCATACCTAACAAGTGAGAACACGTAGGACATGCATCAAATTTGTGACTCATCTGGAATTAGGACCCACGTGTCCTAGTTCGTGTCCCATGGCTCTTTTCATTATTCCACATGCCTGAATTTGAGAAACACACAACCATGAAATAACTGTCATTGGGTACAGTTTATTAAATTCTTTATCTGTTGTAGTCGGCAGAATGGCTCCCAGAATTGAACATAATTCCTGTTTACCACAAAACATTAAGTTGTTTTCTCTTTTCAGGAGAAAATGGTAGTTTCTGCTAACTAACTTCTCTCTGACTTTGAAATTTGCTTAAAGTATTTTTACTATAATTAGCAATTCTGTTTGGCATTATGCAGTAAATAGAAATCCAAAGAAGCAGTTTGCTGCTTGGACTCAAACCTCTAATTTATATCTTGGATACAATAGGAAGTAAAGTCTCTTGTTTCAGGCCTTCTCATGTCATCAAACTACAAACCCTTCTCCCCAGTCCCCTGATAGGATGACTTCATGGTGGACTTTGAATAAGAAACATCAAGAATGTTCTGGCTATTTGGTTTGGCAGATACTAGGGAGTAGCTGAATTGTGCCAGCTGCTGTAGAACCAAACATACATAAAATCTGGGCCCTGTCTTTGAGGAACTTAGGGTCTAGTTTGATGAGGCAGGGAGGTGAGTTGAATTTCAGTACAACGTGTTTAACTTTTCAGACACTCTGTAGCCTAACGTGATGATGAGCCTTACAAATTGGAGTTTTTTGTGCAGGTGCAAAATAAAGAGACAAACAGAAATACCTGCCCTTCGTTCCTTAAGGCCCCTGTCCCTTTGCCACTGACGAATTAAGCGCATCCCCGCCCCCTGGCCTAAGTGTAGCTCCTTGTGGCAATGGATGGGACTGGCAGTGAAGGCAAACCCTCTGGGATGGGAAAGGGCCTGATGGATCGGACTCCATGGTCAGGACTTCTGGCAGAGAACATGGTCCAGGTGGCCTGTAGAGTTGGATGCCTTGTCAGTCCTAAGAAATGCTACTTCGTTGTTTCTCAACTACTGTGATTCAGTTAGGCCTGATGGTGTCCTACTGGGAAAATACATCGCATTTGAATAGTTGAGTTTCCTTTTTTTATTTCCCAAAAGAAAAAGGGGAAAACGGATGTGGAAATGGTCTAAGTGTCATAGGAACAGATACATTAAATTAACCATATTTGCATCCTGCAGGTATAAGGTGGTGGAGCTCTTTTTCTATCTCACGATGGGGTTTTCTCCAGCCTTGGTGGTGACATCAATGGTAAGAAATGACTTCGTCACTTTAGTTCTTTCATCTTATTTCTGTTTAAGTCACTAGGACTCTTCATCTGTCCATAGATGTGCTACATAGCTTTTCTTTCTGCAGTTAAGACATGTCCATTAACGAGAGTCTCCAAAGAAAACATGTAAGTTATAAAGTGCCAGCAATTTGTACTGGCTGCTGTCTGTAGTTTGAAAAGTTACACGTTTCACTGTGTTTATTTCCATATTTGTTTCCTTTTGGGTCACCTTTGTGCTCACCCCCCTCACCTCCACTCTTCTCTTCACCCCACTTAGGTGTGAGATGATGTGGAGGTAGGTGTTTTAACCCTAAATCTATGGAAGAGGGTAAATTTGGAATTTCTTACAATGAAGAAAATAGAAGTTAGTGGCTTTTCACATCTTAAAAATTGGAAGGACCTTAAAAGGTTGTTTGGTATAATAACATTTTATTGGACTTTCTCAAATCCCTTCACTCTTACTTATGCTTTCACTTGCTTTTCTGTCCTATTATTTCTCTTTCTTAGGAAAGTGGGTTTTTGTTGTCGCTGTTGTTTCTTTCTTTTTGTTGTACTTAACAGTTTCGCTTGGGGACTTCTGTGGGTAAAAGTATAACATCGTGTGCCGTGGGCAGTTGCATGTATATATTTTGGACTCCCTTTCAGACTGAAGTACTGTTGAGAAATCTATGTGTATCTGTCACTTTGAAACGAACACTCATCATTGCAACCTCACTATCCCATCCACGTGGTGACTTAAGCTTTTAGCTTCTGTGCTCCACATTTCTGTCACCAGCCACTGTGTTAATTTAGGAAGTCACCGTGTGTTCAGTTTGAATTCTCTTCTCAGCCTACAATGGTCAGAAGAATTGCACCTGTAATTTCCCTCCTGAGCTCATAGGCACCTTGTAAGAATGCAGTTTACTGTCCATAGTTCTTGCCATGACCATCAGAATGCCTGCAAAGGGTATAGGAATTACAGGCTTGCTTATGTTTGCTTCAGAGAATATGTCTGGTGAGAATGTTAACAAGATATATTCTTTGAGATATGAGGCTTAGGGTGGCTTAAATAATTACAATGCACCAAAAATACAGGTACTTTAGTTGGTAAAGGGAACAGAGTGGCAGGAGAGGGAGGTTAGTGACTGAAATGAGAAAATCCTCCTTGGAGGTCAGATAGAGGGCGATTAAGGACATCCACAGCATTATGAGCGAGGTCTGTGTAGAGAGGTTATTAATCGCTAAAGAACTTGAAGTAAATTTCTCTGGGTGTCACAGGGGCAGGTTTATCCAGTATTTTTACTAGGCTGAGTCTTTTCATTGGCATTTTAACAAGTGGTATGTAGCAGGTGACTAATGTTTATGATAATCCAATAGACTCATCTCCACACTTGTCCCCACAGAACTTAGAATCAGGTGGGAGAGTCCAATTCATATTTGGTAAGAAGCAATAATAAAGTTTTATAATGTCTTTGATTGGGAAAGCACAGGCTGCTATGGAGCACGTGACGGAAGTACCAGAGGATGTGATATTTAGGCTGATTCAGAAAGACAATTAAGGAGCCTAGAGATAGTAGGAGTGATGCAAGTGGTACAGGTAAAGAGTGTAGCCCGTGGGGGTTGGGGTGATGTACTGGCATCTTTGAAGAATTGGAAATAGTTCATTGTTTGGTACGTGCACATATATACTTGTCTGAGTACATACGCACATGAGGGGGTGACTGTGCAGGAAGCACAGGCCTCATGGTCACGCTGGAGAGCTAGACAGAGACCAGACCAACAGGAAGCTCAGAACAGAAGCCATCTGAACGAACAGAGAAACAGTGTGAGTGAAGACGCACAGCTTTGGTTCTGGTCAGAACCGTGGACACCAGACTAGCCCTTCTGCCATAGTGAACTACAAAACTAAAAAAGTATATGAAACAACTAGTTTGAGGTACAGGACAGGACTCTGATCTTTGAGAGAAGAGAAACCAAAAGATGAGCTTCAGATTCACCCAAGTTTTCTCCCTGGTTTTCCTTCCAAACTGCAGCCAAAGAAAGGAACCTGAAGACAGCTGTCAGGGTGCAGGGGACACAAAGCGCCCTGCAACTACGGAGCTGGCTGCGGTGTGGGGCTGGGTACCCAGGATGAGGGAGCTTCACAGGGAGGAGTCCAAAAACCCACAGAGGGGCATCCTTGAGGGGTCTCGAATACTAAGCTAGATTGGTATAGGGCACGCCCTGGCCAAGAGTAGCTATTGGAAGGCTGTGGGATCAGTGAAAATTCCAGAAGGAGCCTAGTGTGGGGAGATATCGGAGTTCCAACAGCCAGAGTGGAGAGACCAGGGCAAGGTCACACCTTAGGAGCAGAGCTACTCTAGCCCTGCAGTGAGGAAAGGCCTGGAACTGTGATAACAAAGCCCCAAACAAACCCGGAAAAGATACAAGTGATCATCCAGTAAATAAACTGCCTACCAGAACAAAAATCAACATTCTTTAAAGGAAGATAACAACTTGATATCCCTTATCTAAACAAATACTGCTAGATAAGCAGGAAGCAGGAAATGTGGCACACATACCTAAGAAAGAACAGGTCACTAGAAACAGATCCAAAATGACAGGTGTTGAAATTAGCACACAAGGACTTTAAAACATAATGAGGAAATGGAGAAAGCTGAGAAAAGACTGGAAGTGTAAAAGAGTAATCAAATGGAAATTCTAGATTGGAAAACTGATATGTTAAGGAAAAAAATTATTGGAGGGATTTAGCAACAGATTGGATATTGCAGAAGAAAAGATCAATGAACTTGAAAGTGAACAGACAAGCTGTAGACGGGAGAAAAGATTTGTTCTCTCTGTATGCAGCTGACAAAGGATGTGTGTCTTAAATATATAAAACCCTCCAAATCAGTAATAAAAAGCCACCTCTATAAAAATTGGTAAAACACTTGAACAGACTTCAGAAAGATAGATATACAGACCTTTGAAAAAGAGCTCAACATTATCAGTCATCAGGGAAATGAAAATTAGAACCTCGTTGTGCTGCCACTACACAGCCGATGGGATGGTGGAAATGGAGAAGACTGGCCAGGCCGAATACAGGCAAGGGTGTGAGCTAACTGGGACCGGTTCGTCGTTGGGAGGCGTGAAAATGGTATAACCACTCTCCCATTTCGACCGGAAGTCTCGGGAAGATTGTTTGGCAGTGTATTATAAAATTAAAAATGTGTTTATGACTTAATAGATGTTACCCAACAAAAACAAAAACATGTATCCACAAAAGACCTATGAAACAGTATCAATACTAATTTTATTCCTAAGCCCCCAAGTGGAAAGAGTGGATAAGCTAATTGTGTTACATAAATAAATGGGATGCTAAGGAACATAAAGGCGTGAATGACTGATACATAAACACGTGTATAAATCTCAAAAATGTTATTCTAAGCAAAAAGGAAAGAGGACATAAAAATGAACATAAAGTATAAATCAGTAAGAACAGTGTTTGGTGGAAGGGGTGGTCCGGTATTGGATAGAATTTTCTGGGGTGTTGTGATAATTGTGTATCCTAATAGGGGTATGATTTGCACAGGTAGGTGTGTTTATCAAAACCTGTAAAGTTTACTTAAGATCTATGCATTACATTCTGTAAATTAATCATCAATTTTTAAAATGACTCCCTCTGTCAAAAAAAAAAAAAAATAGGATGTTAAGTTCAGGAACCCAAACCACTTTGATTCAAATCCTGGTTTTGACACTAAAAGCTCAGTAGCTTTGGGCAAATCATTTATTTTCTGTGTTTTAGTTTTCCCATCTGTAAAGTTGGGATAATAATAGTATGTCATTTAGGATTGTGAAGATTAAATGAGTAAATAAATACATGGAGTGCTTCAAACAGTGCCTGGTACATAGGAACACAATGATGACATTGATAACATGGAATACGTGTTGCTTTATTTAAGATAACTACGTTCCGGTTCTTTGAAAGCTGATAGGGTAAATGGGATGTCGGAAGGAGCTATCTACAACAGAATGTATGTCAAAACCAAGCAGTGTACTTGGTTTGGTCTCTTATTGTTTTAGGAGAAGGAAAAACAAGAGTGGTATCTTGGGCAGTGACCAGGGATGTGACTTTTTTCTGGTTACTTACTTCCTCTGGCCTTGTTCTTTTCATCTGTAAAATTAGTAGATTGTGTCAGATGAGTGACTCTTAGCATTGGGGGGTCATGTCCCCCTCTGAGAATCCAATGAAAGCCTTAACCCTCTCTTAAAAAAATACTCCTAATGCACACATAGAGCATTTTCTGTATTTAATTGATGTGAATGGCTTTATAAGTTCTAGGAGATTGTGTGTGTGCGTTTTAAATTAAAAGAAACATTGCTGAGGTAACACCATCTTACCAAACTTAATGAGAAATCTGGCATGGTCACTTTGGGTTTGCTTCCTTCTTGTCTTTTGACCCTTCCGAAACCATGGGGACTTCATGTGAACTCTGAAGACAGGACTCATCCTCGCCCATGGCCCTAGAGGCTCAAACCTGGTTCTTAGCTGGTGGTCATCCTTTGCTTCCATTGCTCTGCCTGGGTCTGTGGGGCCCATTCAAGTTGGTGGCTGCATTAGAACTCCCCCGTGCCCCCTGCTGGATTGGCCACAGGACCTGCTCCAAGGTTCACAAGGCCACAGCTGTCGGTGCTCAGCCTATGGGACACCCACGCACCTGCCCCTTCCAAGGTCTTGCCGCCTTCTGGCTTTGGTTTCCACTCACCCTGCAGCACCAGGACCTTCCTGTTCCCAGGCCCCAGGAATCCAGGGCACTGACTCGTTTCATGAGCTCCCTGAGCCTTTCCTCCGATCTCGCATTTGTATAGCCCAGCTTAATATTGAAGATGGGCCTCGGCCTCTGAAAAGGAGCAGCCTGAAAATTCTCCTTTTTGTGCTAAAGCACACACGATGGTTAACTTTCTGCTAAGCTAAGAAACACCCAGGCTCAAAGACAAAAGGGCCTGGCAACATCTATCATGATGCAAAGCTTGCTGCGCTGTATGAGCTCTGATCGCCGAGGTCACTGCCCAGCTCTGACTCCCCCGTGTAAGCCGTGAGGAAGCCCCACACCCACTTGCGGCGGGTGGGGGGAGTGGGGAAGTCTCAAGAAAGCAGGCAGTGTAGAGCACTGTTTGCGGAGGACAAAGGACAGTGAACACTCAGGCTGAGATGTGACTATAAAGGGGGTGCCGTGGGCACGCCTTGGGAGGGAAGACAGCGTCTAAAGGGGAAGAGGAAAGTCAGGGATTGTGCGGGATTGAAGGGGACGACTGTGTCTGGATGTGACCACCGTCCGCTCAGACGTGCTACAGCCGAGCAGGACGTGCTTTCCTGTGGGGCCTGTAACTTGGCTGCTTAGTCCATTCAAGATGGTCAACCCGCAGGGCAGTCCAGGTGGATGTGGGTGAGACCTTTAACTCTAGTTGGAGTTTACAGGTCGGGGTTCTGCCAGTGCAGAGCCACTTCAGCTAGAAAATCAGGAGGTGGAGGGGGGACTGCAGTTACCTGTTTAGCCCATCACATCAGAGCACCCTCAAAACCTGTCGTTTGTTTCTTCTGTTGACAGAATAACACCGATGGACTTCACGAACTTGCCTGCGGGGGCTTAATTTACTGCCTAGGAGTTGTGTTCTTCAAGAGCGATGGCATCATTCCGTTTGCCCATGCCATCTGGCACCTGTTTGTGGCCACGGCAACTGCAGTGCACTACTATGCCATTTGGAAGTACCTGTACCGAAGCCCTACAGACTTCATGCGACACTTGTGACCAATCTCTGCTAAGTCTCCAGACCAGTATTATTTCAGTTATGGCACTTGGGAGTGGGGTAGAGCCGAGTATTGCACAGAGGGGAAGAAAAGAAGACAAATGCACTGACTTTCTTTATATAGTTTGAATATATTTACTGTGAAAGTATTCATTAATGCTGTGTCCTGGAAGTTTTCCCCTCACGGCACATAAATAAGGTAGTGAATTAATTACCCATTCAATTCCACTATCATGCAGGATTCTGGATAGACTTGGCCAACTGATGTTTACAAACCACAATTTTGTATTTTAATTTTACAGATTTTACTACATGATTTTTGTAAATTAGGTCAGGTTATGAAAGTCAGTGCACTAACAAAGCTTCCTTTTTAAGGGGAAATTGTTTCCATCACTCTCCCATCAGCTATGTAAAGTTCACGGACAGAACTTACACTACCTTTACCATGTTTCATCTTGGCATAACATGGTTATTTTTTAAATAGGAACTTTGGTTTTTTGTAAATTTTTAAAAAAATGTTTCATTGACGCGCATCTCCGCGGGTCCTCATCCATGTGGATTTTTGCAGCAAGCTGTGAACGTTCCACAAATGAACACACATCACACCTCTTCTGATCATTGTATTAGGCATGAAGACGTTGCCGGTTTTTAAAAACTGCAGTTTTCCAGGCTTTTCCTGCCAACCTCCGACTCTGAACTCCATGCTGTTCGGGCCGTTTACTTGACCTAGTTTGGTTTACTAATGATGGAGAAGTATTTTGTTATCATTAACTTTTTCAAAAGAGACGACTTTTTCTCTACGCCTCTTCCATGTTTTCTTCAGGATCTCTTCCAACAGTGGATACGGTGTTCAGGCTGTATCACTGTGTGGCTGTGCTGCCACCTGCTGAAAACTCCTGAAGAGGGTTCTGAGTGACAGTGAGCAGTGGTATGGCCGTGTCGTGCCCAATGGTTAGGTCATTGTCACTTAGCTCTATATTATCTGTTTGCTATTCATTTTAGTTGTGGAAGTAGATGCATAAATTCACATTTCTACCTTCCCTCTGTATCTACCGATACACTTTCTTTCTTTTATATAAGAAAATATTTAAAGCATTGTTTGACAGATAGAAACTCATGTGTCTGTGATCCATGGGTTATATTCTGGCTCAGTGGAGTGGTATTTAATATTATTTTAGGTTTTCCCTCAGTGTCTTATATTAAGATAAACATATTAGTTGTGCTGTTGATTAATCTCCTGTTGGTGTTTTAATAAATGAGGCAACCTTGCCTGTAGATCAGGTGCTGATGTTGGCTATTTGCTAGTTACGGGTTTAATCAATGCAATTGTTGGTTTGATGATACATTTGGGCTTATTCATTGAAATTTTGTACCAGATGGCTTTAAAAGAGGGGTTTTTTTGTGTGTGTATGTTTAGAACTTTTGATTTTGGTGAATTATGTGGGAACAAAAGAACTGATACTCGCTAGTGAGTTCTGGAATAGGCAAGGTGCTCAGTGAGAACACCAACCAGACCACCCCGACCTGAACATCTGGATGCCCGTTGTTTTGTAATGTGTATTTTATTTTTAATATATTAAGTTTTGTGGATTCATTTAAAGTCTACTCAAAAGTAATGCTGTCAAAACCACTAAAATGTATGTAAAAAAATTGTGCTGTAGACTAGAATAAAATTGTTACTGGATTTGTTCCACTGTCTCTAAATTAGATGACTGTGAAAATGATAACGCATTTTTTGTAATTCGTATGCTAACCTTTTTGTTCTCTTTTGTTTTTGAAAAGTCAGGATGAGAAATAAAACAAGTGTACTCTGTCATCTAGAACTTTCTAGCCCACTTTTTAATCATTGGAATGCCAGAGGCAGCTTAATCATTAATCAGTACACATTTTCGGTTTAAAATAAGCTAGTCCTAAAAAGTATAAATTTTATAAATGGTGTTTCTCTACCGAGAGAAGCCTTTTGGTTTCTACAATATACTGTAGGGCTGAGATTACATGTTTTTGTATTACCAACCTGACATACATCATTGCAAACCTAACAACTCTGTGAGCGTTAGATGTCATACCTTCTCCTCTACCTGCAGGAACCTGAGAATCAGGGAGTTGGGACAGGAACCCCGGTCTGTCCAGTTCCAAGCCTCGTGCTCACCGTACACCATTGTACTTTCAGAGTCAGCAAAAGCAAACGAATCACAGAACTTGATCCGAAAATTCATCAAGCATGCACATGGACAGGAAAACACTTTGCATAGAGCATAGTCTCAGTAAACCCTCTGGTGACCTGCCGTCAAATCCAGTTTTGAAGACTTGAGTGTCTTGAAGCATGATTATTCCCAAGAATTCTCTTTTCCAGTCCTTCAGGGTAACCTTGCCTGTCACCTTCCTGATCAATATCTCCAGCCTAAAACAATTTTCTGGAGGCCAGACCTGCCTAATCCACTGCCCACGTGCCCCTGGCACATTTTACTTCATTTGTCCCAAACTGAGTTCATTATCTTTCCTTCTTTCCCGGCCAAGCGTCTCCTGTGGAGTTTCCTGTCTTAGTTAATGACATGGCCGTAGCCAGCCAGCCATTCTTGATTTCTGTCAGCCCCCCATCCCCCCAAATCCAACCATTCGGCCAGAGCTGTCACTTCCACCCCAGTCACAACTCCCCGATCTGGTTCCTGCCTTCTTACTGCACGGCCCGAAAAGGCTCTCGGTAGCGGTCCTCAGACTAGGACGGCCACCTCCGCACTTGTACCCCTGCCGCTGCTTCCACCCCTCCCATGAGCTCCTCCCTGCTGCTACCAGTGTTCTCTTCCTAAAAGAGATCGGAGCATGTCTGTCCCCTGCTCTAGAAACTTCCATCAACTGTCAGCCTGGACTCAGGCCCACCACCTTTGCATGGCCTCCCCCCCACCCCCATCTGACTCTTCCTGACCTCCCCTCCCTGAATTCCCTCAGACACCAGCCCCACAGAGAATGTCACAGCCTTCTCCCACACCTTCCCCTCACGGTGCTTTGACAATTGCTTTTGCACATGCTCTGCCTTGACCTGGAATGCCCTGACCCCAACCCTTCTATCCTGGCAAATGTTTGCTGGTTCCAGACCTTGGTCAGATGCCACCTCTGCTGTGCTGGTGACCCAGGCCCCATGCATGGTGAGCTGTGGCCACCTCTGACTCTGCAACACTGTTATTCCTTCATGGCTCTGGTCACCTTGCATTGGGATCGAGTTTGCTTGTCTGCCCCCTCTGTGGTCCTGGGGCTGACATCTTTTCCACCTCTGTCCCCAGCTTCTAGCAGAGCGCTGGGCTCCCAGTAGGAGTACAGTGAGTGAAAGGACGGGCAGGTTGCGGGAGGGAGACTGCGAACGAGGTGTTTTTAAGACCAACTAAACACCGACGGCGTGAACCTGGAGCCTGACTCACTAGCTTCCCCGGCTCAGGGTCAGCTGAAACCTTCCTAGCGACCGCAGGAGATCTGATGACGATTGACATGGACATATCAGTGTGCCTGAATAAGAAACAAGCCAAGCTTGTTTATGGAAGCTTCCAGAGAACCGACTGTCATGAATTCATAAGCCTGGAAAATTATTTTGCCCACTATACTTTGCTCTGATCCTATTTTCTGAACATAATAAAATAAACAACACTCAGTTCTGTGCCCCTTGAGCCTGAAGGCAGAGTATACTCAAAGAACAACTCCTTCGATATAATTTAAAATATGATTTCACATATTTTTACTCAAAATATATCAAACACTTTGGAAAATAGACCACAGAAAACTAAAAATGACCCAGAGTTTGCTTATCCCAATGCATTTTCATGTATTTCCTATCTGTCCATTTCCCCTATTTATAGAATTTGTTTTCAATTTTACACAGATGTAAATATGCCATGTGTGTAATTTTATATATTGCTTTTTGTCTTACCCATTTTAAAATAATCTTAAATAAGCACATTTAAGAACATTGTTTTAATTTTCATAACCAGGATTTTCAATGGCTCCATCATCTTTCTGGACTGGATATGCAGCCTGCTTTGCTTAATCATTCATTTAATTTTGGCATTTTAGGTTGTTTTCAATATTTCATTATTACAAACAGTGCTGCAGTGAACACTTGCAGAGTGTTGTCCATACTTATGATTGGGTCTTTAAGGTGATAAAGTATTGAGGGCTTCCTCTGTATTGGGTACTGTGCTAGTTCATGGGGATTATGTCATTTAATCTTTTAAGAAACCTTACGGGTAGATAATTGTACTGTCCCCATTTTACTGATGAGGAAACAGCACAGACGGAGTTTCCTCGTACAAGGTTAAGTGTCAGAGCCAGGCTGGCCCTGGGAAGCCTGGAGTCTATATTCATTCTCAGGAGTGCAGTTCCCGGGTCAAAGGTCTATTCACGGCTTCACACAAAGGAAGACCTTTAAAAAAAAAAACAACAGCTCATTCCAAACCTGCACATGTTTTTCCTGCTGTCTTTAGGTTATGTGCCAATGAGATGCAGAGCAGAACAGGAAGAGCTCCAAATGAAACTGACCTCCAAGGAGCTGGTTCACCTCCCTGTTTGTGAAGCAAAATAAAGTTTCCCGAGAGAACCCATGGAGTGTTTTCAGTTTAACAAGGTTAGAATTACTGCACCCATGTCTTTCTGCTGCTTTTGCTATTTTAAACAGACAGTGCCAACATGTTCTTATGTTCTGTGCCATTCCCACCTACATCCCTGCAATGTAGCAGTGGTGGTATTTTTCCAAGAAACAGTGCCACTGTGCTCTCTGACGCTTTGCAAGGAGAGTTAAGCTATTCTCAGCAGAGGCCTGTTCAACACAACAGAACACGCTCATTCCCCTACACAGCTCATTATCCCCCGGACTCTCACCGCAGTCAGAAGTCGTTAAGTGGAAACGGACCAGCCCAGCTTCAGGAGGCCTTGGGAAAATTGGCTTTGGAGCCTTACCTTATGTCCTGGGAGAGGTCCCGATCTTCAGGCCACTTGTGCCAGGCCAAGTGAGCATACCTGATCAAATGTGTCAGCCCCTGCAAAAGTCAGGAAGTTGTATCCATTAAAAGGATTCGGTTCTCTTAAAACCCTGGGTGCTCTGAATCCCACTTGGGGGCTGCACGTTGAGTTGGCGTGGCATCAGTCAGCCTGTGACGGACAGGTGGGGTGAGCTCAGGCAAGTGGCCTTACCACCTTTGAGCCTCAGCTCCTCTCTGCAGAAGGGGAGTAGCCCCTCCCTCAGAGCGCAGCCATAAGGATTCGAGAATCTGCCAGAAGGGTCTGGTTTATGCATTCTGGCGTATGATTGGCACTAGATAAATGTTAGCTTCTTTCCCATATGTCCAAGCTTTTAAAATTATGGTTATGGCCCACCTGCACAAATTGTTTTATACAGCAGCCACCTGAAAGAACCTGTTAGTAGCACTCTTTGAAGAACTATTGTGCGTTGGTTAGCTCTTGAAAATGGTCCTGGATCAAACCATGGCTAAGGCTAAACTGGGGCATGTGCTCACCCCAAGCTTTCTAATGATTTTGTGTCTTTTGTAACAAATGTTCTTTAAATATTCAGTATTTTCTGACACAGGCTGAACACCGCCTGGAGAAAGCGTGGGAACGGAGGGCGCTGGGCTGTCCTTTTGCGTCCAGATGGGACACGCACACGCCCTGCAGGTGAGCCGCAGGCCTTTAGTTAGCGGGACCCACTCCCTGAATGCCGTCTGTCAGCACACGAGCGTGCCTCTTTGGGAGACTCACCCACCAGCCCGAGCCCTAGTGCCTTATTGGGGTCCCCTAGTCACCCTTTCATTCAGCAAATGTTTATTGGGTATCAAGTCTGTGCCAGGGATGGGTCCAGGCACCGGGGATGCTATAATGCAAACAACAACAAAAACAACAACAAACCCTGCCTGGTGCTCAGGCCAGACTTTTCCTGCCACTCATCCTTAATCTGAATTCCAGGCCTCGGTGAGATTTTGCTGGTCTGTTTTGGGCACCTGTGGCCATGAACGTGACAGTGTGTCCGACGAGTAGAAAGCCATGCTGACTGCACCAGCTCTTCACTGCGGTGCGTCACTTGGCGCCGTAGATTGCATCTGGGGTGCTGGGCTCAGATCCCCTGCCTGAAATCAGCTCTTGCTTTGCAGAGCACTGAAGAAGCGCACGGGGCAGAGGGACCTCGTGTTGAACTCCGCCCTCAGGGTGTGACTCCCCAGGGGACTGATGCGCCCTCTACTTCAGCAGCACATCTCTGCCAGTGAGTCGGCTTCCTGGGAAGCAGGGCTGTCTGGGCCTCCCGGGCCCTGGGGTGCTGAATGAGAAACGCCTGTGTCGGCCGAGGTGCCTGCCTTCTTGTTGACAGTGTCTGGGCTAGAGCCCTCCGTCCCTCACCCCAGTCCCGGGGTGTGTGGTACGTGTGCTGGTGGCTGGGGTACGACACGGAAGAAGGTAAGTCTCTGCCTTCCAGGCCCCTGCGGTCTCCTAGGGAGAAGGCCTGGGGAATAAATTGGCAATTGCAAAGCAAATAATGGCAGTGTTTGTATTGGATGGTGACATCGGAGCAGCGAAGGATTAACTCTGCTCAGGCACCGGGGTCCTCCCTCCAGAGGTAATTCGGTTGATACCCCAAGGCTGAGTGGGGAATTACTACGGGGACACGGGGTGAGGGGACAATGGGTGAGAGACAGGGCTGTGGAAAGACGCCGTCCTAGGCACAGTGACAGGAGAAAGCACGGCAGGTTTCAGGGACAGCATGGGGTGCACTTGGGGGAATGTCTGGAAGGGGTGACAGTAACAGCTGAGACGGCTGAGCGCCGGCGGGCCCTTATACACAGCACAGGGGACGCTCCGTTGCCGGCACCGTGGGGGTGGGAGGGGCCTGGAAACTGCAAGAACGCGCCTGGGTAACGGGGCGTGAGTGTCGGCGGCTCGAGTTCCGGTCACCCGAGGGCCTGCCGTCTGTGGAGGTAGGGAACCCCTGTCTTATTTGGGGGCGTGAGGCCGATGAGCCTGCATGCACGTGTTTCTTCCCCAGCAAACTCTACACGGGTTTCCGGGTGCCGGGATTTCTGGGCTTCCCTTTCCTTCCGCCACCCCTCGCAGTGACGTGACACCGCGGAGGGCAGATGTCCCGCGGTTCCTGTGAGCTACCCCCTGGGCTCCCGTATTAACACTGAAACGACGCACGGTAAAGTGCGTGATGACTGGGTCGGACAGGCCGCCCACCACGGGGGTCCTCACCCTTGCTATGGACACAGCTCAGCAAGGTCTGAGGGCGTTCACAGCGACCTTCATCCAGGCCTCCCGTTCAGTTCAACTCACAAGGAGCCCGTCCTGCGTGCCAGCGGCTGTGGTTCCAAGTGTTGGGGATCCAACAGTGAGCAAATCAGACGCAACTCCCTGCCCCGTGGGGCTGCCTTGTCTCTGGGTGCAAACAGGCGGCAAACGCGGTGTAAAACACACAGCACGTGCGATGGGGCCAAGTGCTACGGGGGCCGTCAGGAAAGGGGGGGTGCGGAAGGTGCCCGTCACAGGCCCCGTGGGGACGGCCTGGCTGACAAGAGGAGGCGGGTGAGGACCTGAGGGGCCCTGATATGTGCTGGGAAAGGCGTTCCAGCAGCAGCAGCAGTGAGCGCACAGGCCGGGGGGTGCATGCCTGCTGCAGGAGGCTGTGGCTGAGCACTTCGAGCGAGGGACCAGCTGTCTTGGCCGTGAGGACAGAGACTCTCTCCTTTGCCCGAACTTGAGCCAGGTTCCTGAGTTTTCTTTCTGACTCATGTCTGACCTTGGGTTCTGTCCTTGGCCTGTTTCATCCAGATTTAGCAAGAATCCTACTGAGGCAGCTTAGTGAACATTCCCCACCCTCGACAGCTAATGGCCTTCCGCATCCCCACGGGTGACACCGTACCTCCCTGACCCGCCTCCAGTAAGAACCCTCAGCCCCGAGGCTTCCTCTGAGCATTTGCCCATCCGCTGCCTCCTCTCTGCTCCTGGGCTGTGGTTCCTCCCTTGTCCTTGTTTTCCCAGTTGAGCCCTGTCTCTCTCCCCTACTCCAGAACCCCACTGCAGGAGCCCCCCTGAATGAAGTCTGCCCGACCGTCTTTAACGAGTGTCACAGATGATTTTTTCTTTAATGGGGATGCACAGGGCCTGGAAGGCACTAGAAGGCCCACGGGAACCTGTGTGGGCTTGTCATCAGTGATGAAATTCCTCATGGAATCGTCCATCCCGGGTATTAGAATAGAAGTTTCCAGCACCTGGACTCTGAGCACCTCGTCCATTTCGGGCCCCTACGTAGCTCTAGGGCCTCGGGCAAGTCCCCGAGACTCCGTTTGTTTACCTTTGAGATACAGATGACAGTCATAAAGTGACCATTGACCTCAGAGGGTAGTGCAGCACTGTAAGAATGCTGGTTACCAGTCAGCACCCATCTTAAAGACAAAAAGTGGGCCCACGTGTTCCCAAGCGGCTTGAATACCTAACTGTTCGGGGGGTCGATCTGCAGCTCAGGAACTGGGAGGAAGTCACTCTGGCTGACCTTCCTCCCCTTCTCGCCCCTCCGCCCGGCCTCCCTGGCTGTCCTGGACCCCTTTAAATGAAAGCCTCTTTGGGCAGTGTCCTCTCTGTCCTGCACCCTGATTTAACCTGCTCGCACGGAGGCCTCAGTGGTAGAAATCGAATCCCGCGCCTGGCCCAAATCCATCTTCACTAATTACCCTCAGGAGCTCGAGTTCGTGGAGAGAGAGAGAGGGTGGGCTCTTCACAGATCGGTCTTGGGGGCTATGACCTGGCAACTCGTGGACAGGAAAGGGATGAGCAACGGACATGGCTGTGCTGAGGCTCGGTTTCCTCCTTGGGAGAGAGAATTAGGCCGTCAGCCGCCCAGGGCCCTGGTGAGACTGCCGGCACGAGGTGCCCAGCACCGAAACCGACGGCGGGTGCTCCACGCCGTCCCCAGCGCCTCTTCATCGGAGGGGCGCTAAGGAGCCTGAACTAGCCCCTGGCTGGAAGTCAGGCCACAGGGACGCAGGCAGGTGGCCTTCCTTAGCTCCTCGCATTCCCCGTTAGTGACCGGTGGCGTGTTCCCATCTGAGCCTCTTCCTCAAGCCCACCAGCTACGTGGGCCTCGTCCTACCAGCCAGGCCCCCCTCTGGCCCCCATCCCCGTATCCTCCTTGGGGGGCCCAACAGCACTGTCCACTGTCCCTGCTTCCGTCGCCCCTCAGCCCTGGCCTCTCTGACACGGCCGCCTCCTGGGTTCCCTCGTGCATTTCCGGACTCCCTCGTCTTCTTTCCTGGCCGCCTGTGGATGAAAACGGGGGGTTCTGTGGGAAGTAAATTTCCATGCCCGCCTCAAAGTCAATATTTTCAAAGCAAAATAAATCAGCTTTTCTCCCAAACCCGATTCTCTCAAATTTCCTACGTAAGCCAACACTATCAATGGTGCCAACCTTGTGGCTTCCCTGGGCCACGTTGGAAGAAGAAGAATCGTCTTGGGCCACACATAACATACGGTGACACTAATGATAGCGGATGAGCTAAAAACAAAAAGAAAAGTCACAAAAAAATCCCAAAATGCTTTAAGGATTTGTGTTGTGCTGCAGGTTGGACTTGCCTCCTGTGCAATCACCTAAGCCAGAAACCGGGGAGCTGTCCTAGACGCCCCCTCCCTTCCCCCTCCACCCGCCCTGGTCCATCCGTCCCCAAGTCCCCCACGCTCCGCTCTGCTCGGGCCAGCTCCCCGCCTTCTCCAGGCGCTGCCTCAGGTGAGGCCCTTGTCCAGTCTCAGCTGGTTCACTAGGGCGGCCCCGGCAGGTCTCTGCCACCCATCCCACCCCTTCAGCCTCCCACGTCGCTGGTGCTGGGGGAGGGAGAAACCTTACCCTCGAGGGTTTTCCTGCGGTGTCATAATCAGGTAGACACGGGACAGATCGGCAAGAGAAAACAGCCAAGTGTACTACATGCAAACACACGGGAACCCTGCAAACACGAGAGTGTCAGAGACCCCAGGTGCACCAGAGGCTCGCAGACAGACAGACACCCTGAGCTGGGGATGCGGTGAGGTGCCTCGGGGGCTTCACAGGGGGCTGCAGGGTGACGAGAGGAGCACACGCTGCGTCAGTGGGAGTGTGCCCTGCCTTACAGACAGGTCAGAAGAGGTCACGTCTGATCATTCAATTCCTCCCGGTGGTTGAGGGAGGGGCAGAGGTTTCTCTTGAGCCCACGGCTAAAGCTGCCTTTAGCTCAAAACAATCCACATACCACAGAGGCACATCTGGGGTGACTTGTTCTGAACCCCCACGTAATCTAGTCCCTACATCTCTACCAGAGTGCTCTTTCTAAAATGAGAACCTGATCTGAAGTATGACGGCTCCCCTCTTCCTTCATAAGCCCAGCGCTGGGTTTGGCACCTACTTACCCGTCTGGGTTCATCTCCTGCCGGCCGCTAGGCACCCTCCAGCCAAGAAACATGCTTGTCACTGCGTTGTCAGGCCTCGTCCCTTTGCACATGCTGTCCCCTCTCCCTAGCATGCCCTCCCTACCCCCATCCTCACCTTTTCCATCCACATCGAAAATCCCTGTCCTTCAAGTCCAAGTTCAAGTGTTACCTTCTCCTGAAGGTCTTTCCTGACCCTACAGGACTTAGAAAGGGCTCCCGCATCCCATTCTCCAAAGCTCTGACAGCGTGATGGCCATTAATCACGCTGCATTGTTCTCACCTGTTTCGTACAACACCCCCCCCTGCCCGCACCCCCAGGGTAAAGGCAGATTTCTAATCTTTGTACCCCTGACCCTTACGTAATTCTTGACACCTGGGAGCTCTTTGGAACGTGCTTACTGAATAAGTGAATGAATGATTTAATGAAGACTTGATGGTCCATGGCATCACAGGGAGCATTTGTTACAAGCACATCCGTGGTATTGAGAGGACAAGAAACTGGGGGGCCGGGCTGTGGGCGGAGCCACGTGCACTGAAGTCCTCGAAAGCGACTTCAGTCTTGAGGCAGCCTCAACCCCAGATGACCTTCCTCTTACCACCCCACGTTTATCTGGGTCACCTCTCCCTTTCATCTGGCAAAGCTCAGCCTGAGCAAAACAAAGTAGAGAAGGTAAAAAAAAAAATTAGCTTTTAGATTATTGCAGTGCTGAACCAAAATGACCTACGCTCCTTCGGACGCGGACGGCCTGCTCTCTGAGATCACGTCGGCCCCTCAGCATGGGGAGTCAAGGGCTGGCCCTGCCTCCTTCACAGGACACACTGTTCGCTTCCTGACGCATCGCAGCAACCTGGTGACAGCTTACGGGGTGACAGCTGCGTCAAACCAACCAAACAAGGAGGCGGCATCGTGGAGGACCAGAGAGAGCACCGGCGTCAGAAGGCCTCGGGTCCCACCCCAGCCCGGCGGACCGCTGAGGCCCCTCAGCGTTAATTCAGGGCAGCAGAGGGCCCTCGGCCAGGGGGTCTGAGGAAGGCCCCAATAGTAACGTCTCCCGGCCTGAGACACGCTGTGCTGGAAGTCGTCCCAGTGTCCCCCTGGCTGTCGCCATGCCTGCTGTTCAGCCTCCTTGGGATGCCTTTTGGGGGTAAATGTTCTAATGTCCACGTTACAGTTGGAGAAAGTGAACATCGTAGCAGGTGAGTAATGACCTAAGATCACACAGAGAATTGGAGATCCAGCCAGGGCCACCCCCGGGCAAAGAGCAATGTCTGAAAGGCCACGGCACCGGTCTTGTATGAAGCATCACCTGCCGTTTATTTACATCCAGGGGGGAATTAAATTGGGGAAAAAGAATAGAAACATAATTAAAGAACCCGGCAAGAGAATGTAAAACCTGGAGGGAATAACTGATTCCTTTGTGGGGTTTTTGTTTTGTTTTGTTTTGTTTTTTTTGGTTTTGTTTTGTTTTGTTTTTAGCTGCTTGAGCATGCACATGATTTTTCTTATTTCTTATTCCTAAATATTTATTTATTGATTTTTTTTATTATTTTCAAAGTCAAATCTTAAAGTGCTGGCACCCAAACCCTTCATCACCTGACTTCCTTGGGGCCTGACCTGCCCTGATTGTCTCCGCCAGGGCTGACCACGCAACCCAACCTTATACATTTAATGGTTTTGTTTTTTTACCTCTTTGTTGTGGAAAATTTTATGTTATACAAAAGTCCACAGCAACTCACCTCTAAACAGAAAAACAAATACTGCAAAACAAAACTCCTAGGCCGGAGGGGCTCACATGTATTTCCACCTCAGGAAATGCGCCGAATCTCCACCTGCACGGAGGTAGGATGGACTCGAGCCTTAAGGAGAGGATCTGCGCCCATTTTCCGCCCTCCTGCACGGCCTTTGGAAGGTCACTCTGAGACTCGGGGTCTTCACTTGCAAAGTAGGGGTCACCAAACCGATAATCCATCCCACACAACGGCCGTAGCAGTGAAATGAGACCATGTCTGGGATGTGCTTTGTAGTTATAAAGTGCTCTGACAAAGCGAAGGACTATATTATGAGTATTCACAAGGCCCTTGGAGCATCACCGTGCAAAGTGAGGTTAATGCGCAGGAATGTGGACAGAGGTGTGAGTGACAGCTCTGCCACGCCCACCCTCTGTTCCGACTTGGTCCTAACCACTCACCTCACGCCCTTCTGCCTTCACACACTTGACCTCCAACCTTGCTACTCCTTTCCCTCCTTACTTCAAAGACAATTTGCCTCTCCATCTTGTCTTCCTGCCTTTACTGCCCTCCCCCTCCAGCCCTGTTTTTCCACCCAGGCTATAGGGTCGTCCAAGTGGCACCTGAGGTCCTCTTATTCCAGCAAAATCCTGATTGGCAGCACCTCCCCCGCCCCTTCCCCAGTAATTAGGACCCAGGCAGGAAGCAGCGTGGGCTGAGGGAGGAGGCCAGGGAAAGAAGACCCCTTGTCACAGACTCAGCATCTCTCCTGTCCATCAAGGGGCGACCCACTCTTTTTAGAAGGTGGTTTAGGGACTGGGGGTGAACAAGATGAAGTTCACGACCTCATGAAGCTTCTGTTCCAGAGGGGGGCCGATTGCAAACGAGTAGACACACAAGTAAGTCAGGAGTAAAATGAATGATACTTCAAATTGTGAAGGAAATAATGCCGAGTTACGAGCCTGAAGGGAGGGGTGGCTAATTAAGACAGGGCGGTCAAGGTCACCAGTGGGGCTTTAGCTTTGCATGTGCCCTCCCCACCCCCACATCCCTGTGGACAAGGAGGCTAAGGGCCCCACTGGCCGCTGGCAGCCATCCCACATCCTGAGGGGAACTAGTCACAGGATGGAGCCGTGGCTGCACATAACAGACCAGAAAAGGGACGACGTTGGGTCCTTGGTGCTGTGGTGAAGTCCCTGTCTCACTGAACCCTGACGTCCACCTAACGCTGGACCTCCTAGTTAGGGGAGCCAGCAGCTTACTCGTTCAGGCTGTTTTGACCTGGGGGCTCAGTGCCCAGCACCCAAAGGCACCGTGACTGACACAATGCCTCCTGGGAGCTGTGACCCCCACCCGCGGCAGCCCAGCCCCCAGCCACACACGACTCTTCCCACAGGGATCCTGACCCCCATCTCTCCATCTTACATTCCCAGGGCTGCCACGGCCCAGGGGAGGCCCTTCTGGAGGTGCCCGACGTCCAGACGACAGACGACACACGTCTGTTGGAGTGAGTGGAGGGACTAAGCAGAGCCCCGCTTAAAAGGAGAAAAGAGGCAGCAAGGCCTCGTCTCCCAGAGGACAGGGACATTCCAAAATGAAACTTCGCAGCCTCTTCTCGGTCACAGAAAGCATCCGCGCACCTCACATCGGTTACCTGGTGCCACCCCAGGGACCGTCACCGTCTTCATTTCATGGATGAAGGAATAGAGCAGAAAGGTCAAGTTGGGGGCACAGAAATGGGACGATACTCAAATGAACGCGAGGGAGAGGCGACGCAGCCGGGGCGTGACGGGAGGCGCCGCGTAGACCCGCAGCTAACCGGCACCCGTGCAGGTTGGTAGGGGCCAGGGGGTGCAGGCGGCTCTCCGTTCACTGGCACGTTCAAGCCGCGGGCGAATCCCGGACTGCGCCATCAAGGGGTCTGCAGTCCAGCAGGCGTGCAGACGTGACCGCTACTTACAGAGGACGGGACACGTCCCGTGGCCCTCTGAGAGGCCTCTCGCCTTCCTTATCTTCTGGGACCGAATCTCCATGAAATTCTCCATCCCCCCCACCCCCCGCTGAATTATTGGCCGAGCCAATTCCAGGCTGTCTCGGTCAATTCCATGTTGTCTCCTTTTTCTTCTCGAGACTTCCTAGGGCTGTGTCTCACTTGCAAGCCTCACACGCTGAGTGGGCGTCAGAGGTGGGGGCGGGGGCATGAATACTCGGGTGTCACCTATCACCATTGTGCTGGCCTCTGCCTGACCCTCAGCTCTGCTTGCCTGTGGTGCGGGCACCTGCCCATGTACTTCATCATGACACAGACACCGTCAGGATCCACCGGCTGGCTGACTCCTCTCGTCCTTCCTGGAGACACAGAGAGCTTCGGAGCTCTCCCACACTGCTGTGGAGCCTCTCTGCTCTCAGCCTCTCTACCTCCTGCTCTCAGGTCACGGGGGCCCAAGGAGCACCCAGACGAGAGTCAGGACAGGGTTGCTCCACTCTTGGATATTCGTGCCGATCTGGGGACGATTTGAAGCTGCCCCCGGGGAGGAGGCCCCTTCGCAGTACCGTTGCCATCTGCTTTCTTGCTTTCACTCCAACCCTCTACTGCCTTTCCTCTTGGGAGGACAGATTGGAGGCTGTTAGACTGGAGAAAGAGCCACAGGTTGGGAAACAATCGTGTGAGTTCAGTGTGAGGTGATGAGGGCCTGCCTGAAAATCGGAGCTTCGGGAAGGTGGTCATCAGAGAGACCTTAAGAAGGTCCGTTTGGAGCATGCTTAGACTAGACGCACCTAGAGGGCTTGTTAAAGCACAGATGACTGGGTTCTACCCCAAAGATGCTGACTCATAAGAGCTAGCGTGGAGTTCAAGTGTTCTTTATTTCTAACTGGTTTCCAGATGCTACTGCTGCTGTGCAGACCTGGAGACCTTATTCTGAGAACCTCCGTCCTCAGGACTGGGCCGATGGAAGACAGGAGGAAAGCTGGATGTACAGGGTCCAGCGGAAGCAGCCCTGGTGTATGGGGCACGGGAATGTCTCACATGAGATGGACAGCGATGTGAACATTTCACCTAAAGTGTCATGTACTGTGCGATATTGTTATGTTACAGAATTG
>PVJL010013474.1:0-32168 GCA_004026885.1 Lyroderma lyra
AAATCATGCAGTTCTTTGTTTTTTCTGTCTGGCTTATTTCACTTAGCATGATGATCTCCAGGTTCATCCATTTTGTTGCAAATGGCAATATTTCATCTTTTCTTACAGCTGAGTAATATTCCATTGTGTATACGTACCACAGCTTCTTTATCCAGTCATCTGTCGCAGGGACCTTTGGTTGTTTCCATGTTTTGGCCACCTCATATCGGACTTTTTTGGCTGTAATTTTTTTATTGTTATTTTTGTTTGTTTTTTGTGTTTCCTGAGGTAGAAAGTTAGACTGTTTATTTGAGATTATTTTTGTTTCCTTAGATAGGCTTGCATTGCTATGAATTTCCCATTATAGACTGCTTTTACTGTGTCCCATAGATTTTGGCTTGTTTTTACATTATTGTTTGTCTCTAGACTTTTGACTTCTTCTTTGATCTCATTGTTGACCAATTCTTTATTTAGTAGCATGTTATTTATCCTCCATGTGTTTGTGTGTCCTTCAGTTTTTTTCTTGTAATTGATTTCTTGTTTCATACCACTGTGGTCAAAGAAGATGCTTGATATGATATCAGTCTTCTTCAATTTATTGAGAATTGTTTTGTGGACTAATATGTTCTGTCTTAAAAAATGTTCTATGTGCACTTGAAAGGAATGTATGTTCTGCTGATTTGGGATGAAATACTCTAAAAATATGAATTAAATTTATTTGGTATGGGATGTCATTTAAGACCGTTGTTTCTGTGTTGATTTTCTGTCTCAAAGATCTGTCCATTGTTGTCAATGGGGTGTTAAAGTCTCCTATTGTGATTGTGTTACTGTTGATTGTTGTCTTTATGTTGATCAATATTTGTTTTGTATATTTAGGCACTCCTATGTTGGGTACATGAATGTTTATTAGATAATGCCCTCTTGTTGGAAATGATCCTTTTATCATTACAAAATGTCCTTTGCCTATTGTCATAATCTTTGTTTTAAAGTTTATTTTGTGTGTTATAAGTATTGCTACCACATTTTTTCTCATTTCTTTTTTATCCCTTCATTTTCAGTCTATGTGTCTTTCCATCTGAGATGGGTCTCTTGTAAAAAGCATATGCATAGATCTTGTTTGTTTGGTTTTTTTTTTTATATCTATATAACTACTTTCTTTCTTTCCTGTGAAACATTCAATCCATTCAATTTACATTTAAAGTAATTACCAATAGATACATAATTATTTTTGTTTCATTATTCATGTTTTTTATCTTTTTTGTTTGTATGTTTTCTCCCTCATTTTAAAGAAGTTTCTTTAAAACATTTCTTGTAGTACTGGCTTGATATAATAAATTTTGGGGGGATTTTTTTTTTTTTTTGCAGGGAAGCTTCTTTATCTCTCCTTCAGTTTTAAATGATAGCCTTGCTGGGTAAAGTAGTCTTGCTTGTAGGTCATTGTTTTCATTTGTTTATTTGCTTTGTTGTGTTTTTTTTTAATCACTTTGAATATTTCCTACCACTATATTATGGGCTACAAAGTTTCTGTTGATAAATCAACTGATAGTCTTAGGGAACCTCACTTATAATTAGCTAGTTTTATTTTTCTTTTAGGATTTTCTGTCTTTAACTTTTGCCATTTTAATTATAATGTTTTTGTTGTTGTTGTTGTCGTCTTTTGTGGGCAACTTTGGGTTTATCATGTTTGGAATTCTTTACTTCCTGGACTTAAATGTCCATTTTCTTCACCATATTAGAAAAGTTTTCAGTGATTATTCCTTCAAATTTGTTCTTGATCCCTTGCCCCTTCTATTCTCTTGCTGGTACTCCTATGATGTGAATGTTATTATACTTGATGTTGTCCCAAAGGCCCCTTAAACTATCATCTTTTTAAAATTCTTTTTTGTTGTTATTATTCTGATTGGGTGTTTTTTGCTACCTTGTCTCCTAAGTCACTGATTTGATATTCTGTTTCATTTAATATGTTGATTCCTTCTAATGTTCTTTATTTCAGTTGTTATAGTTTTTATTTCTGACTGATTCTTTTTTTCCCCATGATTTCTATATTATTCTTTATGCTTACTATCTCTTTGTTTAAATTCTCACAGCATTTTTATAACCAATGTTTTAAACTTTTCTCTGGTAGGTTGATTTCCTCCATTTTATTTAGTTCTTTTTCTCGAGGTTACTCCTGTCCTTTTATTTGAGTACTTGATTCTCTTTTCTCTTTCTGACTGTCTCTCTGTCTTTGCTTCTATGTATTAGTAGGTCTCTTATATGCCTTAGTCTTTGCCTAGTGGCCTTATGTAGTTAGTACGTGCCCTTAGTGGTCCAGTCTTTCTGATGTTCTGTGTGTGTTCCAAGAGTTTTCCTTGGTATTGTGTGCATTCTCTTGTTGTAGTAGTGCCTTGGTTGCGTTTGGTACATCAGTAGATGGAGTCGATTCCTAGGCTAACTGGTTACAAAGATTGGCCTCACCCACAGTGTGTGAGCTGCTATGTGAGAGCTAACCTCTGTGCCTGTTGAGACCAACCTTTGGGTGTGCCACTTGTTGGTCTAACCATAAAATGCTCTGGTGTGGTCTGAGGCCAGCTTCTGCATGTGTTTTTTTCCTAGTGTCTCCTAGAAGGGACTTCCATGCAGAACAATTTCAATCTTGCCTATGATTGGCTGAAGGCTACCTAGAAGGAGCCACAAAGGTATATGTGGCTGGATTCTGCCTGTGCTGAACTTAGAGATGTGTGTATATGTGACCTTGCTGAGAACTGAGGCTGCCTTCCACTAGTATTAGGCCTAAGGGAGTTTAGAAAAAGACCCAGGGTTTCCTAGGCCTATTGCCAGCTGCTAGCTGGCAGTAATGCTCAGCCACTGAAAGAGGTTCCATGGGTGCATGGGCCAGGCTGGTTGACCTGGTGTTGTGAGTGCCTCTGCTGATGCAGTACTAGTTTGGTGGAGTGGGACCCCATAGAATCATGAGGCATAACTTGTAGTTTTTACGGTTTAGTGCAGATTCAGTTTTTGCTCCATTTCTGGACTGTGACTATCTCACAAAACTCCCTGAGAAGATCAAAGCTAGCCACCACTCACTTCAAGCTCACAGATCCCCTAAGGCCAACCAAGAGAGACTATAGTGCAAGTTGTGGCTCACTTCTCACCACCAAATTTCTCTGGGTTGTCACAATCCATCCACTGCTGTAAAAAGTTTTCACACCTCGTTGGGTGTGGCTGTACAGTTAGGAGCTGAGAATTTCTTTGGCAATGCAGCACTATGTTGGGACCCATGGCCTCACCAAGGTGGTGCACATGCACTGATTTTACCAGACATTGTGGTTTCAGATATGGCCCTTTGAGAAAGAGTTCAACATAGAAAGATGATGCCCTTCTGTAGGCTACATGTGAGACAGGTTCTATACAGAAACAATGGCCTCTCCAGCCCTCTACCCCAAACCGCATGACTCAGTCTTTCCTTGTATGTCTCTTGTACTTGTAGAGTTGCCACCCCTTCGTTAGAGACCAGGTGAGTGTTTGTAAGTTAGTGAGTCTGTGTGCAAGCCCTTTAAGAGGGCATCTGGGTTTCTAGGCACCTTCCATCTTACTGGAACAGACAGACAGAGTCCTCATTTATCTTCACTTCCAGATATTTTGGGAACTCCTCTTCCAGGAACAAAACCCATGGGCTGGGACTCCTCCCTCTTGCAGGACAATCTCCACAATCAAGGTATCCCTCCAGTTTCATCCACTATGTTTTAGTTTTGGCTCAGTCTATTTCATTTCTCCACCTCTCCTACCCAGTCTTGGTATCTCCTCTTTGTTAGATCCTTAGTGATAGCAGTTCTATTTTGAGGTTGATTGTTCTATAATTTATTTGTAATTTTGGTGTGATCTTAGGAGGCAGTAGGTGTAGCATTTACCTAATCCTCTATCTTGGGTCTTTTGGCCACTTTTTTATTTGAGATATTATACCTAGAAAATTTTATGTTAGTAGGAATGAATTTAAGTTTATAATTTTCCAAAACTCAGTTGTTGTTATTGTAAATGTTATTTTTGCTTATTTGTCTTTTTTGAAATTTATTATAATACATTTTAAATGTATATAAAGTTATAGAATAATAGATAATCAGCTTCCTTATAACTAAAAAGCAAGTTTTATCAATTACTAACTTTTGACCAATCTTTGTTTCTCTATACTCCTCCTACTACATCTCCTCAACTGAAATACTTTGGAAAATCAAACCATTATATGATTTCAACCTGAAATATTTGAGTATGCTCTTCAAAATTTAATACACATATGTATACATCTATAAAATACCCCTTTCACTCTTTAAAGTTAACAATCCCTCTTTAGTATCTTCAAATTCAGTTATGGTTCTAATTACTATGATTATTTATTAAATGCTTGTGATCTGATTTGTTTGAGTTTTGACCTAAATTCCACACACTACATTTATTTAATATATCACTTAAGTTTTCATCTCTTCTTTTTAAAATAAATATAGTTTCAAAAAGTATATAATTTAGAAGTGTACAGCTTAATAAATTATTACAAAGTAAATAATTATCACCCCCCAAAAACAGCGTATCAACTGTATACCAGAAAAATTTTTAACCCCTTTTCTAAAAGGGTTTTGACTTCTACCATGATAAATATGTTTTGAATAACTATAACAATTTGTGTAAGATGTACTTCAAGAAGAGAATTGCTGGGTAATAGCATATGTATATATTAAACTTTAATATTTATTGCCAAGCATTTTTTTTCAAAGTGGTTTTAACAAATTGTACTGCCAGCAGCAGTATATGAAACATTTAGTTTCTCCATAGCCCTAACAATACTTGCAGTTTAATAACTCTTTAACACTTCTTTTGTCATTCTAGTGGATATGGAAGGATATTTCACTGTGGTTTGGGAAATTGCCCTGTAAGTATAGCTTTACCTATGAGGATGGGCTGATTTATTTTGCCTCCACTGTAATACTTTTTGCTAGATTAGACAAAGGATATAACCAGTTCTGTTTAGTCACGTGGTATCTACCTTCCATTATTCTTGACCTTGCACACACAGATGCTTACATTTTTCACCCAGTGAACATTGAAATGGAACAGTGTTCAGATGTTCAGTTAAAATAGTATGCTATTATTGAACTCTTAACAGTAGGAAAATGTCCATTCAATTTTTTTAAATGTTTGAATAAGACAGTGAAGATTTTTTTCAAGATCATTACAGGTGATGAATCTTGGGTCCATCATCATGACCTTGAGAACAAAAGGCAGTCTATGAAATACTGTAATAAAGGATCACCACAGCCAAAATTATTTAAAATTCAGGCGTTGGTTGGGAAGTCATATTGATTGTTTTTTTATGGAAGGTGGGTAAACATTCTTCCATTTCAATATGCACTGGGGAAAAATGTAAGTATCTGTGTGTGCAAGGTTAAAAATAATGGAGGAGAGATACCATGTACCTACACAGAACCAGTTATATCCAGATATATCTAATGTAACAGAAAATATTACAATAAAGCCAAAATTTATCAGCCCACTGTGTACATTTCATGAGTTTTGAAACATTATATTTGACATATTATTTTTTGATAAACTATTTTCTAATTTCCAATGTTGTCATTTAATATCTAGGTTTTACTAGTATGTTTATTCCTTACTAGGTCAATTCCACATTGCCTCTTTTAATTAAAGGCTCTGCCCTCTTCAATTTTTCCTGCAATTTATTTGTGAGAGAAATTGAATAATTTATTCTATAGAGAATGTCATAGTTTAGTTTACACATTATTATATTATGTCATAATGTTAATTAACATTTTTCTCTGCCACCAGTATTTCCTATAAACTGTTATATCCAAAGGCTTATTTAGATTTGGGTTGCTTTTTTTGCTATTGACAAGAATAGTTCTTTGGTGATATTAAATGATTCCATTAAGAGTCACATAATGTCTGATTGTCTCTCTCCTTTGTGTGAATTGATTAAGACTGATTAGCAGTCTTAATTATCTTTTATAACCTTTCTTATTTGCATTTTATCTAACTATTCTGCATCCTTTAAGAATTACTTCTTAGATAATGTATTTTTAGAATAATTTTAAACTGGAATTATTCTAGTTCAGTCTTCAGTTTGTATTTATTAACTGAAATGTCCCTATAATGCAAATCTTGGCCTCATTTTTTGTTTACTTACCATGTGAATAGATGATGCAGGAGAGCCAGAATGAGTGCCTTATTATTTCCTTTTATTTCCCAGGTATTTTGGAATAAGAAATTTAAGCAAGCTTCCAAGAATCTGCTGATCAGGTGTCTCCGTGTGTGTCTCCAGCCATAAATGCCCTTATTTTTCATATTACATTGCTGGATATTTTCCAGACAGCCCTCATATATGTATACATTTCATTTTAAAATTACAAATTTAAGATATTTCATGTATTTAACATATTTTCATTAACATTGTTTTTGAGTCCAAAATGTTCATATTTCTTTTTGGTAGTACACACTCAGAGTTCTTATGACATGACCTTAGCAATCTTTAACAGCATCTTTAATGTGTAGTAATACAGGTGTATCAAACTCATCTTATACATTTTATTCTCTAGATTTAGCCATTGCTATAATCAGTTTGGTTAATTTTTGTGTTTTTTAAAATTTTAAAACATAAATATATTTACTATTTTCCAAGTAAAATGCTTAAAAACATATGACTATTTTTTGTCAAATCTAATCTTAAGTTCCTTCTTATTAAATGATATCCTTATATTTTTTCTTCAGAAACTATTTAAAACACTTTAATGTAATTTTATTAACCAATGTCACACCAATAAATTTAATTAAAAATCATTCAATAAATAAATATATTTTTACAATTTGTCATGCAGTTCAAAAACCATGTTCCAATAAAATACTATGCATGGTCTTATAGATTTGAGCACGTAGTTATTTCTGAAAATACTTTATATGTAATGTCAGTGATTAATGATCTTCATTCAGTTGAATGTTCTTAGCTGTGCCTTATTATGTACAAAATAGTGTGCCAGGGTGCATCAAATTTACAAGTAAACTTACAGTCTATTAAGAAAGTAATATAAGTATGAAAGACAGTTCAACTAATTTAACATTTACTGAATAATTTCTTAGTATCCAGATCTCTGATAATGATAGCTTAAAAATGAGAAAGATAATCTTACCTAAAGTATTTTTTATTATGATGAAGAAAGCAAACATGTAAATAAATGTCAGTGTGCACAAAATACATTACCAGGATACAAACATGACAAAATTCAAGTTTGATATAGCCTTCACAAATAATCAATATGAAATAGACTTTAATAAGGTATAGAAGAAAAATTCAAACAAAATACAATATTACTTTAAATTGCTTATAATTTTTTCTTTTGGTTGGTTCTCTGGCTGCGAATTGAACCTAGGCCATAGTGGTGAGAGCACAAAAGCCTAGCCACTGTATCACCAAGGAATCCCTAAATTGCTTATAAATTTTGAAAACATTTTATTAAGAAAATGATGTGCAAATTGGCTTAGTAAATTAAATAGAATGCTTTAACACTTTAACTGTGCTAATAGACTTCAAATTGGTTTTCAAAATGTGCCAAAGAGCCACAAAAATAAAAATTTGATATTTTGACCATTTTAAGCATTTAACAATAACATTTTGTTCTGCTTTGTATATAACTGACATTATTTTATTTCAAATTTTTGTTATATGGTAATAAAGTTACCATTATGTTCAATTTTAGTAAAAAATACTAAAAACATACAAAGTGACATCAATTAGATTTAAGTATAGATAAATTAGACTCTAATGACATTGATGACATAAAAAATGTATTACAAAATGTTACACAATATGACATACAACACATCTTTGTTGTTGAAAGTGCAAGCCTAAGCAAACATAATTAAAAATCTTGTAAATGGTGAGAAGTCCTTGCAACAGTTTCACACTGAATAATAATTTTACATTAATTATTTATATTTATAAGTAAATACATTTAAGGTAGTACAATTCATTAAAATAAATGATTATATGAAAGTATAAAAATATTATATTGTTATTTACTCTTGAAAAACACAGAAATATTTTTTAAAATCTACATATAGTAGAGGGAAAAGTTGTTTTGAGCTCATAAGGTAAACTTGAGTGCCACAATCAGCATAAGATATACTCTTTGAGATATATCCAAATGTGGCAGCAAAAGGGTTAAAATACTCCTCCTTTAACTTGGAATTTTTAAAGCTGTTGTTCATTTCTCACATCTATCTTATTTCTCTGGAAAATTTTTCATTAGCATCTCTCAGTTCTATTTCTTCCAGGCTGTATATATTATTGCTTCTTCCCCTTTAGCTAATAACTTCAATGACTTTATGTGTCTTGTCTTTTTGATGATATCTATTAAAATACATATAAAATTATATTTAATGATTATTGGTGTTGAACATCTTTTCATGTACCTATTGTCCATTTATATATTATTTTTAGAACAGGGTCTATTCAGCCTTCCTGTCAAATTTTTAATTGCATTATTTGTTTATTGCTATTGAGTTGTATGAGTTCTTTATGTGTTTAGGATATTAACCTCATATAAAATATATAACATACAAATATCTTCTTCCATTCCATATATTACCTTTTTACTTAATTGATGTCTTCTTTGCTATGAAGAAGTTTTCTGTTCAGTGAAGTTCCACTTTTTTTTGTTTGTTTTGTTTATTTGTTTTTTTACTTTTGTTGTCTTTGCTTTTGGTGTCAAATCCAAAAAATCATTGACAAGACAAATGTTAAGGAGATTTTTCCCTATATTTTCTTCTAAATGTTATATGGTTATAGGTCTTATGTTTAAGTCTTCAATCTATTTTGAGATTATTTTCTGTATGGTATAAGACAGGTATACAGTTTTATTATGTTGGAGGTGTTTGTTCAATTTTTCAAACACCATATATTGAAGAGACTATCTTTCCTACTTCCCATATTTGTGGACATTTTTTTCTAAAAATTAATTTATCATATATGCATGAGCTTATTTCTATGCTCTCTATTCTGTTCCAATGACCTGTGTATATCAATATTTTTTATTGTTTTGTTTTGCAAATATCATACTGTTTTGAAAATCATAGCTTTGTATGGTAGTTTGAAATCAGAAACTGTGATAATTCCAGCTTTGTTCCTTCTCCATGTTGCCTTGGGGTCTTTTTCAGTTCTATTCAAATTTTAGGATTGTATATTTTACTCCCGTGAAAAATGCTATTGAAATTTTGATAAAGACTGCATTGAATCTGAAGGTGGCTTTGGGTAGTTTTGGACATTTTAACAATATTAGTTCTTCTAATATATGGCCACAGAATATGCTTACATTTATTTATGTCTTCATTTTTTTTCAGTATAATATAGTTTTTAGTATACAGATTTTTCACCTACTTGGTTAAGTATATTTCCAGTATTTTATTTTTTTTTCAAGTAAGTGCTCTAAAAGTAAGCAATGGTAGTCTTCCTTTTCATTAATAGGGAGAATTTAGCCTCTTATATTTAATTTATATTTGCCCTTAAACTAATTCATAATAATTATTTTACAGACATGTAACTAAAGTTTACAAAGTCTAAATAATATACTTACAAGGTTGGACAATTAATTTCATGAATTCATCATAGAAAAAGTTCTATATGCCTCATTGATAAATAATACTATGGTCACCTGACACCTTACCCAACTGTTTGTACAGTGCTGCCAACATAAGCACACAGTGGCAAATTTGTGAACTTAATTGTCAGATTATAGCTATGATGACAGCTCTGATGGGCATTCTAGAAAGAGTTCCAGAATTGTTTTGAAGGGTGGACTAGGTGCTGGAGTAAGTGCTTCTCAATGGGAATACTTCAAAGATGATCACAGAGATAGTCAGCAGTGAGGTATGTAGCACCTTTTCTAGGATAAGTTCATGAAATTAATTGTCTGACCTCATCAGTATGCACAGTTAGCAAGTAACAGAGTAATATTCAGTATTAATTAGAAGTATTTTATATGGAGGTAAAGACTATATTGATTGAAATTCCCATTGCGGCCTTCAAATCACTTGTCTTTCATGTTCTTGAAAACACCTCTCTCATTTTTGGCATATGAAATTTGGTTGTCTACTTTAACTGTTGCCAGGTGTCAACTATTTACATGTTTATGAAAGATTTTCTTATATTGCATAATTGTGATTCTTTATATCATCACAATATTATCCTTGTTGATTTGTATGCCCTTAAAGAAATTTCTACAGCATGGTAAATTCCATTTTTTTCAGTTCTTTGCATCTTAAACATTTCAATTATGCTTCACTGAAGCGACTCAAAGACACAGCCATATTATCCAAACATAATAGCACCAGCAGTTTCTTTATCTCTAAAGCTAAACTGTCTATGACCATTTGTGAACAACCTATTCCAATTGTACTTATTATTTCATCCTTCATAAATCACCACTTATTTGATACCTTGATTTTCTTTCAAAGTAAAATGTTCTCCTTGCCTTAACTTTTTCCTATATGTACATAAATTCCATTTCTGATCATGTAAATGCCCTCAAACTTTGTTGTCTTCTTGCCCCTTTTCACATCTGCTGAGAAAATGCAATAATAAATTTATCAACAATTTATCTTTTCTTATTAAGGTCTCAAAGTACTAAAGAAAATCATCCAAGCTAGTATATCAAGGACACTTTCAAATCATTGTGAAATATCTATCTAGGTCTTAATAATTAAAAAAGCATTGATATTTAATTTAAAAGTTTTGTGCAATATTATATTTGAGTTCTTCTAAATAAATCTAACAAAATATCTGTGGGATTTAGCAAGTATGTTTTAATGATCCATTCAATACTTGCAAATTTAAAAGAAGTAATCATTCTTTATGAACACCATAAATCAATACGACAATAGTTCTTGAACGTTTTGTATATTTATACAAATAGTAATAGCTAATATTAATAACAGTCATAGAGCTATTTTGATGGTGGATGCTTAAAAGTCTAATACAGGTATTTTACAAATTGCTACCAGTACACCTTTTATTATTTCAAATGAATTTATCTTGTCTTTTAGTTTCTCTTGATGTAGAAATTCTCAGTACTTATTTTAGATGTGTTTTCTTTGAAGTATAACTCTCAAATTTGTTTTATGTTGTTTGTGTGTTATGTGTCTCTGTGCCCATGTGTGTGTGTATGTATGTGTATGTGTGTGTGTCTTCTTTAGACCCAGTTTTATATTTATATGGTATTATTTGCAGCTTGAATTTATTAAGTATATCTATCACTAGAATCTTTAAGATTAATGTCATGAGAAAAATTTTCTTATTTTTCTCTTGTTGAATGTAACATTTCAGAGGACAGGATACATGTCTGAAGTATTTCTTGATGGCCTTGTAATAATAGAAGAATATGTAATAACTTTTCAAAAATGATGGTAATTTAAATATATCTGAAAAGTTTTCTAATAGAAAAGAACCAAAACACTGGGCGGTAGTAACAAGCTTTATTAAGCAACCTGCCAGGCTGTCTTGCAATGGAAGAACAGCAGCAATGGCTTAAAAGACAGGAAATTTTATTGGGAAGTAGCATGCCAGAAAATTGCAGAGGTGTCAGTGCATGACTGGCTGATTTGAGTGTAGCGCAGAGGTGGGGGTTGGTGTGTGATTGGCTGATTTGAGTTTTCACGCCACCAGTTTCACACCATTCGGCCTGATTTCCTGTACAGCGAAACTTGCAAAATTTAGGGGGCAGGGCACAGGCTTTAATTACACAAAATGGCTGCTCTGTGCCATTGGGAGTTGTGGTTATCATTCCCAACCTCTTGTTATAAGGAAAAGGGGCAATGATCGGGCCCTTCTGACTACTTCCTGCTGGTATGGGGTGTTGTTCTGAGAAGAGGCTGGTGGTGCGCTGAGTAGGAGTCATAAAATTCAGTGACCTTCTGGTTGGTGAACACCGGCATGCACTCCTGCAAGAAAATGGTGAAACATCTAAAGATACAAGGAGCAAATATTAATAACAAAAATATCATGGCTAGGAGGCCTAGCAGGGGAAAGAGCCAAGGTAGAAGATAGCCCCAGATACCATGTTGCTGGAAGCCCTGTTAGGCTAATCTTTCTATAGCAGCCTCATAAAGGGGCTTGGCCAAAAGAACTAAATTGGGTATTCAGGAGCAGAGATACCTCACAATGCCTAAGAAGGAAAGGAGCTCAGATTTGGAGGAAGGGACTGAGACGGAAGCAAGGAAGGCCTTGCAATCAGTAGTGATCTCCTTGCATCCCTTAGAAAGCTGGGTTCCGAGGTAGATAATAGGTGATTGTGCAATTTGAGCCTTAGTGGGTGCAACTCTGTAGCCCTTGTTAGCCAAAAAATTAAGCAATTGGGCTGTATGTTGTAGGGAAATTTCTTGGTTTGGCCTATAGAGCAATGTGTCATCAACATATTGGAGGAGAGAGTTAGGCCAGAGAGAAAGGGCCACCAACTCCTTAGTGAGAGCCTGGCCAAAGAAGTGAGGGTTATCTCGGACCTGTGGGAGAACAGTCCAGGTTAGTTGTTGGGAGTGGCCTGTGTCTGGGTCAGTCCATGTGAAGGCAAACAGGTCTTGGCATTGAGCATCAAGAGGGATAGTGAAAAAGCCATCCTTAAGGTCTAAAACTGAGAAGTGCATAGCTGAGCCTGGGATATTGGACAGAAGTGTGTAGGGGTTGGGGACAACCGGATGAATGGGAAGGACTGCTGCATTGATAGCCCTGAGGTCCTGAACTAGCTGGTAGGTCCTATTGGGTTTTATAATGGGAAGGATGGGGCTATTGTAAGGCGAGTGTCTAGGACATAACAGTTGAGCCTGGAGTAACCTGGTAATGAGGGGCTTCAGGCCCAAGAGGTGTCGGCATGCAATGGGGGGTATTGAGGAATGTTGGAGAAGCGGGTAGGGTCATGTAGCTGAATTAGGACAGGGGTATGATGATTAGCAACAGATGGGTATGCAGTATCCCAGACTAGGGGAATGACCTGGGCAGATGACAAGGGAAGAGCTTGAGATGTGGGCAAGGAATCGAGAGGACTTGAGTCTGGAGCAACTGCAGCTAAGAACAGAAAGCTTGGGCACTGAGGTGGTAAAGCAAAGAGGATAGTTGCTTTGAATTTGGCAAGTATGTTCCTCCTGAGGACGGGGACCGGGCATTGGGGGATGACTAAAAATTGGTGTTGAAACTAGGTAGAGTGGAAGGTACAGAGGAGACGGGGGGTGTAATGGACCCAGAGACTCCAACGATAGTCATGGAGGAGACTGCGGTCAGGCCAGCAAATTCTGGCAGGGTGGAATAAGTGACCCCAGCATCTAGGAGGGACAAGATCAGTTTACCTGACACCATGAGCATTACCCTGGGTTCTGATTGAGTGATCTTCATGGGGGCTGTGGACACTAGGCACCATCAATCCTCATCTTCTAATCCCAAAAACTCTGGAAGGGAGGTGGGTGGGTTTTCAGAGACTTTGTTGGGGATGTCAGGCCCACTCCCTTGCTGGCAAGTGGGACAGTTGACCCTTCAATGGTCCTTCTGTTGACAGTAAGGACATGGTCCTGGTGGTGGCCTTGGGTTTGGGAACGCTCTGACCCAGTAGCCCTGTTGCAAGTATTTGAAGCACACCCCAGAGGGTCACGCTTCAGATGCATTTTTATTGTGAGTGTTGGGGACTCATAGCAGGGTATTGGCTAACATCTGGTATTAGGCCTGATCTGGATTCCACCTTTCCTGTTTATCTTCTTCTTCCCTATTGTTGAAGATCTTAAAGGCTATATTAAGGAGTTCTCTCTGTGGAGTAGAAGGGCCATCCTCTAGCTTTTAAAGATTTTTTCAGATGTCTGGGGCTGATTGAGAGATAATGGGAGTGGAAGAGGGCCATGCCAGCCAGTGAGGTGGGATCTATCCGAGTATATTTCTGGAGGGCCTCTGATAGATGCTGAAGGAACTCCCCAGGATTCTCGGTGGGCCTTTGGAGGACCTCCTGGAGTTTTTCATAATTTACAGCCTTGTTGGCCAGTTTTTCTAGAGCTTGGGTAAAATATTGAATCAGTGTGGCCGACCTGATAATCCCAATTTGGTTCTTGTGTGGGGACCGCTATGGCTCCTAATGGAAGATTGGGATTTTGGGCATGGGCCTCATCAGCTACCTGCTGTGCAGTGGTCCAGACTCGTTCCTGCTCCATGGGAGGGAGGATGGTGGTAAGAACAATGAAAATATTGTGTCATGTGAGATCATAGGACTGACAGATATATTTAAATTCTTTAATATATGTATCAGGTTCAGAGTAAAATGGCCCATTGCGTTTCTCAATATGGGAAAGAGTGGCTAGAGAGAAGGGGTACAGTTACTCAAACACCCTCTGACACCTGCCACATCCCATAGGGGAAAGGCCCCAGCCGCAAACGGGTATCAGATGAAGGTGAACGATGCTGGGATCGCAAACGCGGTGGGGATGGAGGTGGAGTCGGTTGTATGGGGTGCGAGTTGGGAGGGTCCATAGGGGTGGTGCGGCCTGGGGCGGGAGTTGGGCAGGGACCGGAGCAGGCGGAGGGGCTATTGGAAGAGGTGGTACGCCAGGGGGATTTGTGAAGGGGGAGGAGGAGGAGGCAAGATGGGGCAGCATCATCTGCAGGATCGAAGGGAGTTTCAGGAGGTAAAGTCAGCGTCGAGGGAGCTTGTCTTTCAGGTTCATGGGCTAAAAGAATTTGAAAGGTAGAGCAGAATTGGCACAGACGGGGCAAGAGCAAAGATTAAAGAAAGCTTGTACGTAGAGGATCTCGGAAGCCTTGTGCCAGTTCAATGACACAAATTGTCTAGATCGGTGAGGACGATGAAATCGAAGCCACCATTTTCGGGCCACTGGGAGCCATTATCGAGCTTATATTGTGGCCAAGAGGTATTACAGTAGAAGACGAGATGTTTAGGCTTAAGTTCCCCCGGTAATCCAAGGACCTTAAGGTTGGACAAAAGGCAGCCCCGTGGAGTATTCCAAGGAGGCTTGGAAAAAGAGGTACCTATTTTGAGAAAGGTGAGTAAGGCAAGGAGAACAGCAAGGAGCTGTTCTTGCCATCTCCTTACCCCGTCTGGAGGAAAGTAGGGGCTTTCACTGGACTGGGTCCTCACGAGGGAGAGAAACCCGGAGCACCTGAGGGCACTCCCGGCCAGGCGCCTGGACTGGAAGTAGAGGGTAGGAGTAGACAGGAGACCGGAAGTAGGGGCTGACTTCCCTTACTCACCGATGAACGAACGACTGGCAAGGCGGGAGATGCCCCGTGTGCCCCCGGTTTGGCAGGGTCTGGGAAGGGGGCCAGGAAGGCCAATCAACCCCTTATTGGGGGATCGTCAGTGTCTCCACACTCCTTTGCGAGTTTCAGCACCAAAATGATAGAAAAGAGCCAAAACACCGGGCGGTAGTAACAAGCTTTATTAAGCAACCTGCTAGGCTGTCTCCCAATGGGAGAACAGCAGCAATGGCTCAAAAGACAGGGAATATTATAGGGTAGTAGCATGCCAGAAAATTGCAGAGATGTCGGTGTGTGATTGGTTGATTTGAGTGTAGTGCTGAGGTGGAGGTTGGTGTGTGATTGGCTGATTTGAGTTTTCACGCCAACAATTTCGCGCCATTGGGCCAGGTTTCCTGTAAAGGGAAACTTGCGAAACTTAGGGGGCAGGCCACAGGCTTTAACTACACAAAATGGCTGCTGGGCACCCTTGGACATTGTGGCTATCATTTTCTGATCTTTCTTTCACCTTCATTTTACTCTCCCCTCATACAAGAACACAAAAGACAAGCAACTTTTTTGATCATCAAAACTTTTTTATCATGCCATCAAAATACTGTTGGAGTTAAAATATAATGTTACTCCTACCTTTCTAAGTCCTTCTGGCTGGGCTAATATAAAATTAACATGAGACAGCTAACAAAAAATGTCAGAATTATATATGTACATACATGGGTTCAAAAGAATATGGGACCCAAGGACTCAATGAGCAGTTGAGGCTTATTTGCCATTGTGTACTAAGCAGAGTGACTATCAGGGTTTCAAAAGGAAAGTAGACAATTCAGAAGTACATGAGTATTAATTTTTCATGATAAATCACTAAATTTGAAGTTGTGTTTTATATATTTTAGTTGTAAATTTAACACAAATTTATAAAAATGAAGCCTGTAGAGGCAGGATATTATGTAGAAGAAATAAGCTTTTCTTTTTATTTGAATTAGATGTAATTCAATTACACTTTTACATTTAAATACCAGCAGCTTCTGGAAGAAATGTCCATTAAACTCTCTTATTCAAGAAATTTACAGTTTGTAGAAATGGCTGAAAAAAGGAGAAGTGAGATGAAGAAAAATGAGATATAAAGAATAATATGAAAGAAAAATTATTTAGCAAATCCATACTACAGCCTGCACAAAATCATGCTTGATGACTACGCATGTTCTTTCCATGTTAGAAGACAAAAGACATTATTTGTGCTTAAAACGAAAATGTATTTATAAGAAAAGTAACCATCTTTCCACTAACAGAAACAAAGAAAGAGTCCACTCTTTTTTTTTATGTGTATGTTATGTTTATGTTATCTCTTTCTCATGTTTGTTAACTTCTTTCTTTTTGGTCATTGCTCTGACTTGCAGATGGTGCAAAAATTCACCCTTTTGTTACATACTCTGACAAGTGTAGTTACCGAATCTGTTACAAATTTAGTTTTATATTTCTTCTGTTTTGAACTTCCATTAAAGAAAAGTATAATTCTTTGACTGCCTTAATTTATTGACCTTGGGCAGGGACCGAAGCAGGTGGAGGGGCTATAGATGTCTCTTTTTAGTGCAATAATACTCATAAATTGTTCTTCATCATAGGATTCTTACCAAGATTAATTCAGATAAAATCATTGAAGTGGTTCCATAAGTTATTGACATTAAAATATTGTAGCTTAGTATTAAATTCAACTTGAATGATATTGTTAATAGAACTAGTAATTAATGGAAAATGTATTGGATATAGGAAAGACCACAAACATCAAATTTAACCATTCAAAATCAAGAAAATAGAAAGAAAACCTTAAAAGAAAGTAAAAGACACTAAAATTAAATTAGAAAGAAAATATTAGAAGAAAATCATAGAAGTAAGAAATGCTAAAATTAAATAAGAAAATAATAAAATATTAAAGCAATTAATGAGTACAAATGCTAAATCATTGGTAATATTACTACCCTGATAAACACAAAAAAATCCTCACATGTTAAATATTAGAAATGACAAGGAAGATATAAATACATATCATTTGATAGATCATAAAAATAATATTAATGTTCCTGTTTTAAAAAATGAAACATATTTTCCTTTTACAGCTGTGTGATTTTGGACAAGTGACTTAACCTTTTCAAGCTTTATTTTCTTTACCTAGAAATGGAGATGATTATAACAAAATTTTTAGACTCTTAATACATATTCAAGATATTATAACTAATAATGTTAATTAAAATTTTTATACTTATTCTTTGCATTGTGTTAGATTAATATTTTAGATCCATTTTTTAATTGTTAAATTTATTGGGGTGACATTAATAAAAATTACATAGATTCCAGGTGTAAAATTCTACAATACATTATGTGTTCTTCATCCAGAGTCAGTTCTCTTTCCATTTAAAAAACATTATAAATGACACATCTAAAATGTGCATTTCGAGAAGTGTTAAGATTTTGTTAAATCAACATTTGTTAAGTAGAGCCCTAGGGTTTCAGATGGTAAACCACAATTCTCAAAGAGTACTGCAAGAGAAATTGAGTTAGAGAAGTTTATTTCTCAGAAGCCTTGGAGGAAGTATATAGTATGCTTTAGGTACCACATGAAGAGGTCAAGTCAGGGTGCAGGCAAAGACAGATGTAGGACCTGGGGCATATGTCTTTATGAAGGTCTGTGTGTGGATGATATGGAGTTCCTGGGCATAATATCTTGTCAATTCAAATAAAAAGTGAGGATTTTGGTAAACTTCACAGAGGTCTTATGTAAGGGGTATACAAGGGGAATGCCCTGGAACACCATAGACACTATTGGTAAAGTCATATCAAAATGGCTGTTGTAAAGTCATATCAGGAACTTACACATTTACTTGTGAATCTGTGGGCTGTTATCTAGAGCTTGATCTTGCATGAGGCTAGTGTCAATTTAAGGCCTCCACAGCCCACTTAGCCAAACAAAATGGATGCCAATGGCTCCTATGTGACTGTGCCCATCTTAGGTTGTTCCTCCTGTGAGGAATCTTACACATTATTGACTAACCAGCCATCCTCTGGGACCATACAGGGTGATGTGAGGTATTTTATGACCCCATGGCCTCCACTTTTAGCTCTTGCCTTAGGATGCCATGGGAAATGCATTAGGGGACAGATGGGTTGGCAGTTGGAAGGCAACATCTTCTCTCAGCCTGTGGTTTGTCTTTTATTCTTGAATAGCATCTTTTGAAGGGGAGAACTACTTTTTCAATATTACTCAGTTTACCAATCTATTCTTTCATAGCAGCGGTTCTCAACCTGTGGGTCATAATCCCTTTGGGGGTCGAATGACCCTTTCACAGGGGTCACCTAAGACCATAGGAAAACACATATCAGATATTTACCTTATGATTCATAATAGTAGCAAAATGACAGTTATGAAGTAGCAACAAAAATAATTTTATGGGGGTCACCACAACATGAGGAACTGTATTAAAGAGTTGCGGAATTAGGAAGGTTGAGAACCACTGTTTTATAGGTTATGCTTTTGTTGTTACAGCTTAGAAATCTTTGCCTAATCCAAGGCCACAAAAGTTTCTTTTCTTATGTTTTCTTCTAGGAGTTTTATAATTTTAGCTTTTACTATTAGGTTGATAATCTATTTAAGTTAATTTTGTATATTATATGAATTATGGTTCAAAGTCCTATTTTGTTTTTTTTCTTACATATGAATAGCCACTTGTTGCAGAATCAATTGTTGAAAAGCTTATCCTTTTCCACTAAATATATTTGGATTTTAACTGAAAACTAACTGTATATGAGTGAGTCTAGTACTCTATTTAAAATTTATTTTGCTATATTCATGCTCAAACTACTCTTTTTTAAAAAAAAGTCACAAAATCAAACATTCCTCCTATTTTCTTTCCTTATCAAAATTATTCTGAGTTTCCCAGGTTTTTAAAATTTACCTGTGAATGTTAGAATCAATTTGCCCACTTCCATTAAAGAAAACAAACAAAACAAACAAACAAAAATTACTGAGATTTTGACTGGGATTACATTGTATTATAGTTTTAGATTAATTTGGGGGAAACTGACACCTTTAATATTAAATCCCTTGACTATTAATATGAGATACTTCTGTTTGTATTCTGGCTTAATTTATTTTCTTTCATTTATATGAGAGCTATCCTGAAGTATCCTGCCACGTCATATGAAAAATGGAGGCATTTATGACTAATTTTTTTCCAGATAGCACTTGTATTTTGTAGTAATCAGCATAGAGGTTTTTTGTTTTTATTTATTTGTTTGTCTTTTTGTTTGTTTGTTATATCAGAAGCCTATCTTGGAGACCAATATCTTGAATTAAATTCTCTCTGTTTTAAAGTGTTCATAATGGATTTTGTTTTTCTTTTTTGACCTTGACAGGAACACTCACCAATATATCAACTTCTTTGTACTTTATTAATTACAGGTAGCATTCTAAGTAAGTCAATCTGAGCAGTCTCCCAAAGTAAAAATCAATTTGATGGTTATAAGAGCAGTGACCATAACACTTACTTAGACTTTTTCCCAATGTAAATACATTGATTCTAAGTTTAAAGGGAATAGACAAAAATTGAAGAAGATAATATGGAAGATAGGCAAGAAGTGGTTTTCAATTTTAGAAAGTTAGACTAGCCATCAGTGAATAAAAGTCTTTTTGTTGCATTGAGCACTAGACGTAAAAAAAATGGGTATAATTTTTAAAATTAATGAAAAACATACTTAATTAGATGGAATTGCTTTTACAAGCACAAGACTACAAAATTTCAAGGTGTGGGTCTGTATTTTCTTAAGGTATATACTATGGTCTAATGGGAGTTGAAGAAAGAATAATGTGAGATTAGATTATAATGGACCTGTGTCATTGCCAAGTTTTCCAGGCAGGGCAGGTTTTGGCGGTGGTACACCCAGTTGAAAAAACACATGTGGAACTAACATAGGGAGACCATAAACACACCAGCAAGCAAGCAAGCTACTTTATTGCACACCTGGGAGTATATATACGTATTCAAACAAAAGTGGCATCTTGCTGCATCTGCTCAGTAGCAGTTGTTTGGGTTTTCATGGTTACGTAAGGTAATACATGTGCAGTAAATGTCAGTTCCAGGAATTCCTCAACCCCAGATGTGGACTGATAATACCAAGGTCAAGCCTGGGCGGCGGGCCTGGCTTTAACCCTTTCAGGACTGACAACCTGTAATGGTCTTCTTAGGAATTTTATTTTATTCTAAATGGGACAATCAACAAATTAAATGCTTTCATTTGCAAGTGATTATATCGAGCATACATTTTAGGACCTTAATTTGGGACCAATATGAAAAATGAGAGGAGCAACCATAGGCACTGATTATCATCATTAGGTACTATAATTACTTCTAATGTGGGGACTGTTTATGAAAATGAGAGACTCAGTGATTTGGTATACAAGAGATGAGAAGAAACACAATCCATGTAACTTTGACAGCACCTTGTGTTGCTATCTGGCCTCTCACTCTCTGAACTCCAATGAAATATTGCATTTCAATAATACATACAAAAAATTAGGTCATTATTAATCTGCCCTATTGTATTCTAGTTGTGTGTGTGTGTGTGTGTGTGTGTGTGTGTGTGTGTGTGTGTAATTTGAAATGATGTATGCATTTATTGCATTAATTTAAAAATCATTAGTATTGATAATATTGACTTGCTTAATCTCTTAGGCACTTAGCAGCTATTTGGTTATAAACCTATACTTGTATATAAAATACTTAAAGCAGACCTAGAGAACTTATATTGACAAAACTGTATTACAGTTTAAATAACTGTATATTATTAGTAAGTGAAAGTATTTTTAAAACCTATATTTTAACTTTTTAAAACTATTTTTTGTCTAGCAATTAGTATAAATTAATGAGGTTCTTTCTATAAAATTTATTCCCATTTTCTCACTAATCAAAATTCATTCCTGCCTGCTATGATGGTGTGGTTTGGTTGATTGAATATTATATTCTCTGTGGTTTCTCTACTCACAGGTCAATTAACTCCTTTGCTTCAACTCCTCTGTTTGGCAAATGGCTCTCTTACTGCTTGTAATTCAGCTTTCTCACAGGAGTGCTGTGAAGTATAATGAAGAAGGAAATAGCACTGACAAATTGATATTCAGTAGAACTGAGGATTTAAGGATGTATGATTTGCACCTGGTCTTTTTGTTAAGAAACATTGTAAATTAAACAACTTTTTCTATACCAAAATTGTCCTTGTATAAAATAATGAAATGAATTTATCTGTCATTTGTTGGAAAGACTTAAGTACTATGCATGAGAGAAGAAATAAAAAATAACCAAAAGTAAAAGTAAAAAATATTTAAATTGAAACACAAAAAAAGGTGATTTTTGGAAAGAAAAAAAAAAGTGATGTGTAGAAGTTGAGAAGAAACATCAGCAAATCCTATACTTCAAGTGGGAAAAGACAAACTTTAGATTTTTTTTTCCCCTAAGACAGTGGTAGATATATTACAATAAAAATTGAACCTGTAAAGTAAGATATAGAAAGAACTGGCAGTGTAAGTGTGTGAAAAGTTTGAATAAGCAGAACACTGATTTTCCTAATAATGGCTTGACTACCTCTTTATTCTCTTCTAAAAAATGAGGTGAATAAGATGAGTTGAGGAAAAATAAAACATAAAAAAAACATACAAATAGAACAGACAAGGTACCAGAATATCTAAAGGCAATTTTTTGTCTGAAGACATACAGAGGAAATGGTAGTGGGTAGACCCTTAGGTGATTGAAGGATTTTAAATATGTCTTTTACAGGTACCAGGTATGGGAGAACATTATGTAAATTGAAGAAATGTACATATATGTTTAAAAGAACTATTAGAAGGAACATGATTAAATTTTAAAAATACTGTTTCTTTATTTATGTCTTTATTTCTATTTCAGAGACTATCTTCATTGACATTAATATCACTAAACAAGGCAGGGGTAAGATGTCCTAATCTATCTAGAATTTGGTCATTTCTTCAGATAACAACTTCCTATTTAAAGAGATCAAATTCATTGCTTTGCGTAAGATTTCTGTTATAATTATACGGATATGAAATGAGAATGAATATAATAAGAAAGCTAATAATAACTCAATAAATCACTTTTTTCTCTTGAGTAAAGGAAACCTATTATGAGTATATTTAGTGGTATAGTAGCAGCCACAATAAATATATAGAGTCAAGTAAATGTGCCTCATACCTAAATATAGACCTGTATCTAAAGCAGACCATACTGAAGATATTTCTACAAGGTGCCCCCCAAAAATCTAAACATATTTTGTATGATTGTAAGTCAGTGTTTATTAACATACAGTTTATTTTCAAAATTCAAAAGAATCTACAGAAATGAATACTTTTTTTGGTCAATGCCTGTTTTCATATTGATGACCATTCTGGTCAAGACACTGCTGGCAATGGGAAACAATGGAACCACAAACATCAAAAACTATTTTGATCAGTATTTGTACCACCTTCAATTCATCAATGATTGCTGGTTTTGTAAACTTTAGTTTTTATGTATTCCCATAAAAAAAAATTAAGTGGCATAAGATGTGGTGAATGCAGAGTACCTTCCACATTCACCAGACTTTACCTATTATTTCAAAGCAGTTAAAACTGAAAAAGAGAGAAAATCATGTGAGCTATCGGCTGTTAAAATGTGTATATTTTATCTTGCTACATCTTGTATGTCAGCATATAAGTGTATTAATATCATTGAAAAAGAAGAAAACTGATATATGACCACTAAATATAACTCAGATCAATCTAAAAAGTCATAGATTTGTATAAAAATTGATCAAATATAAGTAAATATGAAAATTGTTTGTCTTAAAAGTCCAAGAATTTGCAATACCAATAAAAAAATTCACATACTAATTCTTAACAAATCCTAATGTTTGGTCCTGTTAAATAGGGGGATAATTAAATGCAATTGAAAAGAAAAATTTTAATTTTCTAATTCATTTAAGATTTAATATTATTTTAATTAATTTGGGGTCTACATCAAAGTGGTTAGACATTTAATATCATTATATGATAATATCAACAGTAAACATTTTAAACTAATGTACTTATTAGAATTTCATTTGAAAACTGTATGGTAAAACATTATTATTATTATTTTCTTATACTCTTATTTTTTTTCATTTGAATTTCAAGTTATTTCTCTTTTCCTAATTTCTCCTGTTCAACTATCAATTCTCACTGGGTTCTTGCAAGGAGGGTAATAAAGCAGTAAAAGAAATAATCTTAAACAGATGACAACTCATTGGTAAGAGAAAGATCCTGCCTAGCTTCTCAAGGCCATTTCTTTGCTTCTCAAACTACTGGGGTTGTTACTCAGTCTTATTTCATGCTCATGAAACTGGCTGCTGTATTAGTAGAATGCTTTGAGGTAGAATGAACACGTCTCTGCTCTTGGTCTGATTTACTAGGTGAACTCTATATCTGGGAGCATCTGAATGATATACATATATTTTCTGGATTTACTTTCCAGAAAAATTTATGCTAGAGGATCTCCTAAGGTAGGCTAACCAGACATATCATTTTAAACAGGATAGAAAACAACAGTACTGTTGTTCAAAAGGAACATATGGTCAGCCTACTGACACCTTGAGTTTAGTGCAGTGAGATTAGACTGACCATGGGTACTATTTGAAATGGGACAGTACTGTTGTTTTGTGTCCCATTTTAAACAGTATATCTGATCAGCCTACCGAAGGGCATCCATGTTTTCTTGATCTCAGGTGATTATACATATTTCCTCTGGATATACTTAGCATTGTTGTCCCAGGTAAATGCCAAGTAAGTCCCCAAGTTCCTCTTCCTTAGCTAACTTTTGTTTCCTTTCATAAAAATATAAAGAATTTCTTCTCTTTCTTCTGTTTTGAGCATGGGGGACCAGGATGGTGGTTTGGAGGTATCCCTTCAAGCTTAGCAATCTTCTTCCATTCTAAAATCTCCAGATGAAAAATAAGCAAGCCTCTCTGATAAAATATTATTGCTAAATTCTAAGGACATTTCTGTTCATCACTGTTCTAACCACACATAAATACACATTCAAGAAAAATTAAAAAAAATTAAAAACCCCAAAACTCTAATATTCTGAAATTCCATATCGATTGTGTCATGTGTTCTCAAAAGTGGTTCTCATAATTACTGCCTCCTGGAATTCATGCACCTGTGAGATCTTCTAACCTTCAGCATTGATGAGAACTGTGAATTACTCCTAATCAACAGATTACAGCAAAAATGAAGAGATGAGAGTGATAATGTGTAGGTGATTACTCCATTATACAAGGAGAGTTTCTCGCTCACTAACTCTGAATAAACAAACTCGTCAGCATTTATATATAGAGGGTCATATAGCAAGGAACTGAGGACAGCCTCTGACCAATAGCCAAAAAAAAAAAAAAAAAAAAAAAAAAAAAAAAAAAAAAAAAAAAAAAAAAAAAAAAAAAAAAAAAAAAAAAAAAAAAAAAAAAAAAAAAAAAAAAAAAAAAAAAAAAAAAAAAAAAAGAAAAAGCAAACTCTTTCCCCAGCAAGAAGTAGCTTGTTTCTAAAGTCAAGCCTCAGATGAGACTCTATCTCTGGTGGACACTTCAATTAAAACTTTTTGAGATCCTGAAGCAAACAACCAATGTAAACAGTACCCTAGATTCTGATCCATGGAAACTGAGAGATAATAATTGTGAATGATTTAAGTACTCAAATTTCTGATAACATTATTATGAAGTAATAGATAACCAATACATTGAATAAATATTAATTTCTCCTCTCTAGCAAGCTTTATTTTATTTTATTCTATTATTGTTATTATTATTTTGTCATGGAGTAATAAGATTGGAAAAAAGCTGGTCTTCTAAGTTTGCTTTGACTGCTTTTCTCACATTGGCTGGTTCTCTTCACAGCCATGATAAGAGTAATGGAGGTAGGTGGGGAAAACAAGTGGAAATCGTCTTGAAGGATGAATAGAAATAAATGGTGATTATGTTAGAGTTAGATGAAAAATAGAAGATAAAGCATTCATTTGAGCCTATAATGTAAGAGAAACTTAGAAAAGGAAGAGAAAACAAAAAGAGCAAATGACTACTAATAGAGAAAGAATCAGTACAAGAAAAAAATCATAAAAATAATTGTTTATTATACAAAAAGATGTCCTCATATGATCCACCAAGATAATAATGTAGGAAATATCAAGCAGGTGAAAAACAACAAAACTTTAAATAATATTTTTTTAATGAAGTCATAAGCAACAGAAGTTAGCTTGATGTTACTACAGAAAAAGGTCAGAAATACTCAATTTTAGTAGGAAAGTTTCCAAACATGGATTTGTGTCAAATTAAGAATTTTTTTTCCAAAAATTTGCTCCTAAAGGGAAACAAATGAGATTCAAAAAGTCTTTGAAAGATAGGCCTGTCAATACCAGTGCAGAAATTGACAAACACAGTTAAATGTGTTATTTTAATCCAATCAGTGAAAATGGAAGATGCAGAGACCTAAAATATGGGGAATTTAATTGACATGATATGGTTCTTCATTTTATGTTATAACACAATTTTGCAAGCTGTAATAAGTTACCAGAAAGTAAAGAACATTTTAAAAGAGTCCCCCCAAATAGGGAGCACTTCACTAAATTTCATAAATATTTTTCTAGCTGTATTTTAACATTTGGCAAGTATTTTCAATGTGAGAAAGACAAATCAAAATATAAGTGTAAAGATTTGACAACACAAAATCATCACAAAAAATGTCAAAGTTCTGTTTTAAAAAGCATAGGTATTAAATTTGAAGGTTTTGTAAAATATGTCAATTATATCAATATAAATTTAAACTCAAATTATCACATATTTTAGATATTTCCTGAAAATTTGATCTATTTTTTCTCACAAAATGACAAAATATTTTACTTAAAATAATAAGAAAGTAAACATATCATAAAATGCTTCATTAATTTATAAAAAAAACAATGCATGTGTACAGAAGAAAATACAGTACTTATGTCTGAGTTCAGAGTGACTATCTGACAATATATTTGGAATTCTGTTTCAGAAAGTATCGCTTTAGTAATTTTCATCAAATTTGGTATTGAACTAGATATCAGAAAATAAAACAGAAAAGAAAAAATATATTAATAAATACATAAGTATTAGTTTTATAAAGCTCTTGATAAAAATTTTAACCCTAAACTTACACAATTGATAGAGGAAAAGAAACCAGTATGTTATACCAAATACTAAACTACTAGAATATGCTTTTTTAAGATGGTAGCTGTGAAAGAAACACATTCTGATTTCCAAATAATAGTCAATCTGTTCATGGGCAGAGAAAAAAAGATGAGAAAATATAGATCATAAAGGAACTAAATATGCTGCTATCCTTAATTATTGCAGTTCTGAGAAGTACAAGATCTGACAATTAAGTTAATGGACTTGCCATTATGCATTTACAGTGGCAGCACTGTACAAACAACTCAGTAAGGGTTCACAACCATGTATATTGGTGGCTCACAGCTGTGTTTGTGTTGACATGTGGCGGTGTCTTGCTGAGTGGAGTTCATTATTGTTCTGTGTTTTTGTGTGCCTTCTTGAGAATGCCAGAACTTCAGTTAGAGCAATGAACAAACATTAAATTTCTTGTTAAACTTGGCAGAATTAGAAGTGTGAAATCAAGGACATGTTGGTCCAAGTTTATGGGGATAATGCTATGAAGAAAACAACAGTGTAGAAATGGATTAAATGTTTTTCTGAGGGGAGAGAAAGCATCACTGATGAAGAGAGGACAGGGCAGTCAATAATGAGCAGGACTAATGAAAACAGTGCCAAAGTTCATAAAATTTTGCATCAAAATTTTGTCTGACTGAAAGAAGCATAGCAGAAGTAAACATTGATAGAAAAACAGTTAGGAAAATCTTAACTGAAAATCTCGGCGTGAGACAGGTGTGTGCTAAAATGGTCTTGCAGGAGCTCACTGATGAACAAAAGCAAGGGAGTGAGTCAAATTGCCATAACCTTGTGGAGGCAAGCCAATGTTTTGAGCCATGCTACCACTGGTGATAAAACATGGATATACCAAGATGACCCTGAAATGAAGCATTGAAGGGCACAATAAAAGTCAGCCAATTCTTGGTGACCAAAAAGGTTCCATCAGTTCAGATGAAGAGTCAGTGCAATGTTGCTAATCTTTTTTGATATTAGAGAGATCGTTCATTATAAATTAGTATCAACTGGAAAGTCAACAGAGTTTACTATTTGGAAGTGCTAGAAAGGCTGCATGAAAAAGTTAGACAAAAATGACCTTAACTTTTCACCAACTTGTGGTTCTTGCATCACAACAGTGCACCAGCTTACACAACACTGTCTGTGAGAGTTTTTAGCTAATACAGAAATAAATGTATTGGAACACCCTCCCTACTCACCTAATCTGGTCCCCAATCACTTTTTTTCTTTACCTGAAGATCAATAAAATATTAAAAGGAAGACATTTTGATGACATTGAGGACACCAAGAGTCATATGATGACAGCTCTGATAGTCATTCCTGAAAAAGAGTTCCAAAATTGCTTTGAAGGGTGGGTTAGGCACTGGCATCTTTGAATAGCTTCCCAGGGGCAGCACTTTGAAGGTGACTATAGTGATATTCAACAATAAGGTATATAGCACTTTTTCTAGGATGAGTTGACAAACTTAATTGTTAGACCTCAGATGTGACAGGCCCAAACATAATGAAAAACACATTTGATTAGTTTCTTTTTAAGTGAAACGTGAGGAAGGGATAGTTGAACTAGAATTTAAAGATAAAAGTCCTCAGAGAAAAGAATAAAGGGCATTCTAGAAACAGAAAAAAAATGCACAAAGATATTAGTAGAAAATCAAAATAGGTTTTTTGTTGTTTATTTTTTCTACTAATAAGCAGAAAGCAAAATGATATAGTTTGAAGACTGAAACAGAACAAATTAAAAAATAATCTGAGAGATAGTTAAGTATCAAGAGAACTGGCGACTAATTAAATATGGGGGTGAGAGAAAGGATAGAGTATGGAATGCCCAAGCTTTCAGATAAACACAACAAGGTAAATAATAGTGTCACCCAAAAAGACAGCTAATAAAGGAAAGATCAAATTTGCAGTAGTGAGTGGTGGAATGAAGACAGGATAATATGAGAAATTTAAGATAATTGACTTAGGAACATAGAAATGGAAATGCCACTAAAGCTATTTGATATAAAGGTCTAAAATTAATTTATAATGTGAGTGATTTATGTATTGAAAAATATTTTATTTTTTCACTTTATCAAATTTATTGGGGTGACATTGGTTAGTAAAATTATTTAAGTTTAAAGTGTACAATTCTATCATACATACAATCTGTATATTACATTGTGTGTTCAGAACCCAAAGTCATACCTTCCATCATCATATATTTGACCACCTTTACCCTTTTCTACCTGTTCTTCACACTTATTCCCTCTAGTAATGACAGTACTGTTGTCTGCGTATGTGTTTTTGCTTGTTCATTTGTTGCTTTCAGTTTTACATCTCATATATGAAATCATGTGACTCAAAATCTTAACATTTTTTATTAAGGTTAAACTACCTACAGAAGAGTGCATCAATTCTAAATATGTAGCTCAATAAATTTCCATGCACACACACAAACACGTTCTTGTAACCCCTAGCCAGGTTGCATTATAGAATGAAAAACACCACCTTGAAAGACACCTGTATGCTATTGAGAAACACCATGCACACTGCCTCCTCAAAGGTAACCAGTACATGTACTTTAATATCATAGATTTGTTTGGACTGATTTTAAACTTTATTTAATGAAGTATTGAGCATATTCTTCTATTTTATTTTCCTCATCCTTATGATTTTTAAATATCTTCATCTGCACTTGCTGTGTTCTTGCACTGTCTAATTGATAAAGAAATTTAAAAATAAATTTTTAGTGTTTTTCTTCTTCTTTGCCTACCTTCATTATACACTCAAATGACTACTTCTAAAAAATCTTTGTAAATGCCTTTGTCAAGATTATTCTCTCTACCACAACATGCAGTATGTAGCCATTATATTCAGAGTTTTATATATTTAAATTTATTTAATTCTCATGACAACCCATTAGGTAGATATTATTACTATTACATATATTTTATATAATGGCATTCATTTTATGTTATTTCTATTATAACATATTTATAATTAAATATAAATCATAATAATACTACAAATAATATTATTTCTACTAAACATAAGGAATCTGAGAGTCAGAAAGTTTAAATGACTTACTTATTAACCATCTAGTACAGACAAGATTTAAATTTATCAATAACAAAAGTTTATATTTAATATTAATATTAGCATAACCCCCATAGAAACAGCTACGTACTGTGAGACTTTTGTCCTCATACCTAAGAATCTGACAGTGTAGTACCCAAAAAAGGAGCATCACCATCCACTGGGAAGTTTTTAGAAATGCACATTTTTGGGTTTCATTCAGATTCTTTGAATTGGAAACTGTGGGGCTTGTGTTTTAGCAAGCTTATTCTTACTCATATTAAAAATTTGAAATCCACTGCTCCAAAACATTCTTTGCTAAAAAGTTTGTGTGAGGTTGAACTAAAGCAAACTAACTTTACTAAGGCACAAACCCTACAATGATAACTTTCTTAATATTTGCTAATGGCCAAGTGATTAAAAATATGTCTTCAGGGACATTCATAAAATGTTGTGTAAGAACAAAATACGTTTTTAAAGTGTGAATGGTTTCATTTAAATTTTAGTTGGTAAGTCAGGTAGACTAAAAATTATATTTTGGGATTCTAAATGAATGGAAAACATCTACATTAACACTTATGAGTTGCTGTAATTTAAATTTAAAGAAGAAAAAATAGGTCAGGGTTGAAACATGAAATATAATCTTATAATGTGATTTCTTTTAAAAATAATTGTGTTTAAATATTTTTAAAAATTAAGTAGGAAAAAAGAGTTCTTGAAAAAACTGGTTAAGAGATATTAAAAGTAACTATTTTATAGAAGATTATAATTATTTTTATGTCAAGCAAAATTAAAACAATATAAACATATAAGATATTTCAGTTTATTGCTTAGGATTCTGCTTTTAAAATCCGCTGTTTTCAATCGTATAGTCTTGAGTAAGAACAAAGTAAGCATATTTCAAAATTACTGTGGTTACTAGATAGGAGTCTTTTAAAACTTAAGTTATTTCAGAAAGGCTTCCATATTCTCAAATATTTTTCACAATAGTTCTGACCTACATTTTACTGGGATAATGGTACAGTGTGAATCAATTTAGGAATCTAAAGAGAACCACGCTATTCAGATTTGTATTACTTACATATCTTAGAGCCTGAGTTGCAGCCTTTTCAGAGTTATAATAATTTTAATTTCTAAACAGAATCTTCAAATATGCACAATAAACACATTTATCATATTTGAATTTACATTTGTAAAAGAATACAAAGTGCCTACATGCTCAAAATAAAATTTGGTTAACTAATAACATACCCATATAATGAAATGCAATAAATCATGAAAAATCTTGCTGAAGAATTACATACAATAATAGGAAAATTGGTGTGTAGAGTGGAAAAATAAAAAAGATGACTATAAAATATTATCATACAATTGTATAAGAATATGCATTTCAAATTTGAGGAATATTTACTCCTAGACTCAATATTACTTATTTCTCATTGGTGAAATTATATTATAAAATCAATAGAAAATTACAACTGTTTGCTTTTCTACCACACATGTGAGCTTATAATCAGAGAGGGAAAAAGATAATTCTCAGAACTCTCCTTCAAATAATAATTCTAAATTCTAAATTGTTAAATGGCACAGAAAATCACTAAAGTTGGCATTTTTATTCATTTTAAATAATAGCTCTTTTGATTTGATTGGGATAAAGTTTAGAGCAAATAGAATTGATTTACTAAAACATGCTACTGTTTTCTATGTTTTGTCAGTATGTGTGAATTAAAGCCGAAAGTACTTGCAGTCACACAGTGAATAAATGATTGAAATATAGGTTACTAGTTTTCAAGAGAATAAAGGAAGGTTTAGATAAAAGTTTGGATTGTTCCCTGGTTCTTCTTTACCCTAGTTCACCAACTTCCTAGGCCCAATGTGATGCAGATGTTATGTAATATAACCAGTTTATTTCACTATATTGACTAAATATTTTATGGTAGAAAGCAACTGATGCTCTTTCTCTAGTTGCTATTTGCATCTTTTAGATAATTATTTCTATGTCTCTTGTAAAAAAATCATTCAAACCCCTATTCATTACTTAAAAGTCTAGTCTAACATACCAATCACAAAATGCAATACTTGAATCTATTTTATAATTTATACCCTTTTCTAATTCTCGTTTGCTTCAAGTTCCAAAAACCTGCAGTGGGAAAGATGGGTATGATCCATATTTTCATCTACTTATCACTGTTTTGGGCTCCTTAAGTGTCGAACTCTGAAAGGAAGAAAGAAGAAAATGGAACATTCTTTATCTTGATTTAATCTTCATATTTTTCTGGATGCTGTAGTGACAAAATTGTTAAATCTTTTTCTCTTGGGGTCCCCTAGAGATTGTCCTACTCGAGAATTTCTCTTTAGAAGTTCCCTTCACATAGTGATACTCAGGCTTTCTACTTACAACTTCCTCTTTGATTCTTAGTTTCCAGGGATTTATCTCTTTCATAGGAATATTGTCCATCCAAGCAAGTCCTCGTATTTCAGTTTCTTCCCCAAATGGACCCCATGAAGTACTCTTTTATGGGATTCACATTTCATTTATGAGAAACTAGCCCACCATCTTATTCCAAATTTTTAGAAATTCAGGCTCTTTGCAGAA
>PVJL010013475.1:0-32162 GCA_004026885.1 Lyroderma lyra
TATGAGTGAAATCATGCAGTTCTTTGTTTTTTCTGTCTGGCTTATTTCACTTAGCATGATGATCTCCAGGTCCATCCATTTTGTCGCAAATGGCAATATTTCATCTTTTCTTATAGCTGAGTAATATTCCATTGTGTATATGTACCACAGCTTCTTTATCCAGTCATCTGTCACAGGGCACTTTGGTTGTTTCCATGTTCAGGTCGGTTTTCATCTAACTTTTTCATGCAGCCTTTTCAGCACTTCCAGGTTGTAAATTTGGATGACTGTTTGTCCAGTTGGTACGAATTCATATGAATAATCCCTCTGATATAAAAAAAAGCTTGGCAATATCATTTTGACTCTTGATTTGGACTTATTTTGGTCATGCAGAATTAGTTGAATTCCATTGTGTACTTTAATGCTTTGTTTCAGAATTGTATTGGTACACCCATGTTTCATCACCAGTGATAAAATGGCCCAAAACATCATTTTGTCTCTCCAAAGGGTCTTGGCAAACTTCAACTCTCCTTTTCTTTTGTTTATAGGTGAGTGCCTTCAGGACCATTTTTTACACATAACTTTCTCATGCCAAGATTTTCAGTTAAGATTTTCCTGTTTCTCTATCAATGTTTACTTGGTCTGCTATGCTTCTCACAGTTGGCTGACAAATTTTATGCACAGTTTGATGAACTTTTGCAATGTTTTCTTCTGTTCTGCTCATTACTGGCCACCCTGACCTCTCTTCATCAGTGACACTTTCTCTCCCTTCAGAAAAATATTGAATATATTTGTACCTTTTCATTTTCTTCATGGCATTATCCCTATAAACTTGAACTAACATGTCCCTGATTTTATTTGCACCCTTGATAAGTTTAACAAGAAAGTTAATGTTTGCTCATTGCTCTAATTCAAACTCCAACATTCTCATGGTGACACACAAAAACATGCAACAACAATAATGAATGCCACTCAGCAAGACGCTCACACATGACATGAACACAGCTGTGAGACACAGATATACCAAGGTTATAAAACCTCACTGAGTTGTTTTTACAGTGCTGTCAATGAAGTGCATGGTGGCAAGTTCACAAGCTTAATCGTCAGACCTCATATTTGTAAAGCAAGTAGATTCTGTGTCACTTTCTGCTTTTAATTCTGGTATTCTTCCAACCTCCACAGTGTTTTTAAAATTTGCACACATTGCAGTTTAGTCTTTGGTCTATAAAGTTCTGAATCTTGATAAATGAGTAGTTTTATGTACTTATCGTTTAAAGTATCATATACAATAAATTCACTTCTCTAAAAATAACCCCCTATGCTTCACCTATTCAATCCCTCCCACCAAAGAAAATTCTGACAATCACTGATCTGTGCACTATCTCTGCATTTGCTATTTTTAAAATGTTAAATGGAATAACAAAGTATATAGTCTTTTCAGACTGACTTCAATTAGCAAAAGACATTTATGATCTATTTCTTTGCATGACTTCATGACATCACCCTTTATTGCTAATTATTATTCTATTATAGGGATCAACCATAATTTCTTTATTCATTCATCTATTAAAATGAATCTCGATTGCTTCCATTTTTTTTGTGATTATGTATAAAACTATTATAAACAGAGAAAATATGTGTGAACACATAAGTTTTTAAATCAGTTTGGTAACTACCAAGTAGTGCAATTGTAAGACTATGTTTAGCACTTTTAGTGCCTGGTTTGGTGAGTTTATACAAGAAAGGCTCACTATTTGATTTACAGTGAATGTATCCATCTTCATCAATCATCCTATCAAGAGCCAGAAAAAAAGCACAACTTGAACTGAAAGACAACTGACAGAAAATTACACCAGATAACTCCTATGTCTTTTCTAAATGGGCTGAACCCACAGCATCACTTAGAGAATAAGTTGTGAATGTTAATATCAAATTATTTATACTCATCATAATGTACAGAGTTTAAAATTGAACTTAACAATCTATTAGTAGGTTGTATATACTTGATTAATATGTTAAAAATTCCAAAAAAGTAAGCACTTGAATAGTAATATTATATTGTTCAAATTGTTTGGTTTTGCTCCTTCCATTGTTCTTTCTTTTTTCATTGTAGGTTCTCATATAATAAAAATAATAATAAACTTTAAATCTGATAATCTGAATTGTGGTCCTGTGATCTTGGCTATTCTTATAAATAATGATTTGGATCAAAGCACTATCATCCTTCATAAAATTACTGTCATTTTAGAAAAAAACATAGACCATGGAGCTAAATTGCCTAGTTTATATCTTATTTCCATCATTTACAGACAGGGAAATTTTAGCAAGATTTTAGCTTATCTATTCTATAACTTCTTCATCTGTAAAATAAAGATAAATTATGGTATCTAAAATTTTTGTAGGAATTAAATGAGTTATTACATATAAACTATAAATGAGCTAATACATATAAACTACTTTAAAGAGTGCCTGTCATATAGTAAGCATAAATGTTTGTTTCTAATTATTATAATTATAAATATCTCTTTTTGTAATTTTTTAAAGTGAATTATTTATGACAATACATGGAAGTAATTTTAAAAAGAAAATTGTCATAAAAAACAAAAGTGACCCTTTTGTTTTCTAGAAGATATTCTTAACAGTAGCTGAGATTATTTGTTTATACATTCATCTCTATCTAGCATTAGAATAAGTTTAAAAACTATCATTATTTTTACTACATACATATAATATAATATAAATTATGTATATAATATTACTAAAAGATTTGGAAATATCTTCATAAACTTCACAACTTGTTATCAGATAACAGATACTTTGTACATTATTCCCTCCCTTCCTAACATTATTACCAAAATTCAAATTTGAAGAACTTTGGCACTTGGGTTATAGGCTAATGTGCTTGAGAAGGAGGGAAAATTTGATAAGTTACTTATATCACTAAGTTTTTGGTATGGACATATAATAAGTTCAATGGAATATAAAAAACAGTATAGGCCATCTAATCAGATTTGAAAATTATAAATTTTAAGTAACATTGAAAGATATATTTGAATGACAAGGAATGAAATTCACATCTTAAAACCTGTTATTGAAACTCTAGACAAAAAAAAATTCAACGTAGGGTATCTTTAATCCCATTTCTAATGGAACCTTGAAGGATAGCAATTTCTAGGATATCTAATATAAAACATCAAATATTATCACCATTAAATACTCTATAAACAAAGCACATCTTGTATGTGTGTGCATACACACATACACACACACACACACATACACACACACACATATATATAAATTGGTCAATGTTAAAATTGAAAAAGAACTATCTTATGGAATTAGTGGAAATGTGTAAATATTTATTTACATTCAATAATAAATAAATCTTTTAAGAAATTTTATTTAAGAAGGAATACAAAAAGCTGTTAGAACTTCAGTATGGTGATTACTTAATGAAAAATTTACTAGAAATCATTGTATAAGTAATAGAAATATTTGACTTTCAAAGTCTAGACTAATGCTATTGAATAGAAATATAATAGAAGTCAAATACATAATTTATTTTTTCTCAAAAACATTTAAAAATTTAAAATAGAAACAGAATTAATATTTATTATATACTTTATTTGAATAATTATGTCAAAATTATCATTTTATCATGGACTCAATACTAAAAAATGATAATGAGGTATTTCACTTTCATTTTTGGTTCTTTTTTGTCCTAAGATTTTGAAATTCATGCATAATTTATATTTAGAATGCAGTAATTTGGATTGGCCACATTTCATATGTCCAATAGCTACATGTGACCAGTGATGCTTATTTTTACAGATATAGCTGGTATGAGAAAATATAAGTGAGGTCTATACAAATGGTGATTTCTATTTCCTCATCTCTAACCTTAAAGAGTTTAGGTACAGTCATCTGATTGTTGACTGAGGCAATTTCTAGCCCTTAAATATCCCTGACAGGTTTTCAAGGAAATCTTTCCATCTCAGTTTTTGTGAAGCATGTATATGTTAGGTTTCATGTTCATTACCTTTAAAATTTCCAGGCTAGCATTTTATAAAATGTCAAAGTATCAACCAATCTTCAAATTAGAAAAACAGAAGTGAAAGCAGAGGAAACCATTTAATAAGAAGAATTAAAAGCTTATCTTACCATTGGAAATGCAGGATGTGGTAGTCAGAACGCTGCCTCCAGGAAATCTTAAAGTTTAGGCCACTCATGAAGGTCACTACCAATATCCCAGGTACCCACATAAACTAATGGAATTGCTATCATTTGGAGGAATGCCACTTTTCCTGACAGGAAGAAAGAGACATAGCAAATTATGTAATGGACCTTAAAGACTGACCTGAAAAGTGATACTTATCATTTTGGGCAGAGTACCTTGACCAAACTAAGTCACATATCCAGATCTAACTCAAGAGTAATTTGAAGTACAATCCTAACAACTACAGAAAGGAGAAGAAAAATATATGTAAACAGTCCTAAAACTATACCACAGTATGTGATAGAAGCAGAAGCTATGCTAAATGAGATAATGGCTGCCAATTTTAATAACTTGAGGAAATCATATATCTCTAGATTGAAAAGATGCAGTTAAATCCTAGAAGGTTAAAAGCATTAATTCCATGCCTAAATACACTGTAGTAAAATTGATCAATGGTAAATGTTAGAAGGAACCCCTTCTAATTTGTAGAAAGATTATCTACAAATTTATATAACTAGACTGATATTAGGTATCTATTAAAAAATACCAGAAAATGTTAGTATTTTATATTTAAAGAAATTGAAAGCGAAGTGTTGCATTAAGCAACTATGAGCACTGGCTATAGTAAACATGATGGTAATTCATAAACTTGATTCATCGGCTGGTTATTAGGCACACTTACTTGACTTACTAAGCTGGCTTTTCTACAGTGCTCTCTTTGTAATGTGCCAGTTATTTAAACCAAATTTCCCCAAATTCCCTTCCCTTTCCCTATATAGTTAGCCTGATGACAAAAAAACATTATTTTATGAGGTTGAAGATCAGTAGCAAAGTAATAGTCATTTTGTTTTTATGCTTGGAAGTTTGGAAAAGGTGTTTTTGTACCTCTCACGATGTTGTTTACCTGCTGCCTTTACCTCACTGGGGAAGCTTTGGGCAAGCAACTGTTTCACCTCTTCCTGCTTCTCTGCCTCCTAGATCTTATGTGTATTTCACACTGTAAAGACAGGCTTAAACTTCCCCTTTAGGAATGACCGTTTAGCAAGGTTGGAGATAGTAAGAAGAATAATTTCATCTTCCCTTGTGGATTCCAGCCTGCTTGTGATCATGGGTCCCAGCTCATTCTCATGGAACTAAGCTTGTCTCTACTCTCCCCATTTTTACATCCTGATGTCCTGACCTTTGGACTTCAACCTCCAGCATAAGACACAGAGGCAGTTGTCATAAAGAGACTCTGGAATGGTCTGTCACAATAGTATAATGTCAAATCCCAGCAATACATCTCTTACTTTACATATAAGGAGGGTCATATTTCTCTTGTTGAACTCTGAACTAATACAAAATTTGGTACTGATCATGTTTCTGACAGAACGTAATCTTAAGTATGCACTCTCTGTATTCATTTTGGGTTATCTGGAATTGATCTGATTAAATTTAGTGGCATTAATGACTCTCCAGCAGTAAAGGAGGCAAAGGTAGCTCATGGCATACAGCAGCAAATTATTACCTGTAGATAATGCAAGTGTCCACAAAAGGAAAAATTCTTGGTAAAAAGAAGCACTTGTTGCCCCAGAAAATTTTAGTAAATATAATTATTATATTGGCATCTAATAAGTATACTGGAGACCATGTAGAAATAAAATACTCAGCTCAAGGATTTAAGTTAGTTCTCAACTAAGTGTTTACATAAGGGATGTAAAGCTTCTATGTCTGCTCTAAAACAAACACTTAATATTTTGCAGCCACAAGGCTGTTATTGCTGAAAACAACATCCAAAATCTAATCCTATAAGCTGCTGAATTACAATGAAAATTATATTCCTAAACATATCTCAGGAAAGGATGAAATATTAAAAATTGGAATGCAACTGTATGCGTACATTTCAATAAAGCTGGAAACCTTGAATTCTTAAATCTAGTAAAGTCTCCTGGCCAGCAGAAGTAGCCCTTTCATCCCTCCTTATGGAGGATACTCTCCACTTCTTTGAAGACCCTGTAATAGTTTTTCTATTGGTAATTTTATTACAAGAGATAGCAAATCCTCCTCAGTATCTCTTCCCACCCCATTTTCCTATCTCTAGTAATAATCCAGGAAGCTAAACAATAATTTTTGAGACAAATGGCCCCCCATTGTGAGACTTAATTAACAACTGATGGCTTCCCTTATTTTTGTTTCTGCTTCCCATTTAGAACCAATCAGAAATGTTAAATATGCACTCCTACCTGCCATATAAGATAGTCTGCATGTAGTTAGCCTGCCTCTGGCATCCCCAGGCCAATAGTCTCCAATCAGGGCATACCTGAGGACTTTCTTTTCCTCCACTATGAAGCTTTTCCACTTCTCTGCCTATCTTTGAGTCTGCCAAAACACAAGTGATGATGGTGACTCTCTTGCTTTAGCAAGTTCTGGATAAATAGACACTGTCTTTCTCATTTGGTTGATCTTTTATTTGCACACAGCAAAGTATTTAGAATAATCTAACTTTCAGAAACCTCAGCTTTGGCTAGTTGATAATGGTGTCTGGAGAACTGAATACTTCAGCAGAAAAGCTCTAGACCCAGTAAACAATATTCTGGCTTGAATCACCAGAATAGAGAGTCACAATTCCAATAAATTCTCAAACTGTCAATTCACAAACCCAGAACTCCTTGAATAAAGAGAAGGTCATGTCCCCTTAAAAAAAGAATCCTGCAGCACTGACAAATACAGTATTTATATTGTTAATCTCTCTTTAGTTTTTCCTAAGGGGGACCGGTGGTGATTCTTTTCATTGAAATAAAGGAAATGTGTATATTATTTATTTAGGAGCAATTACATGTCCAATGATGATAGGGTGTATTGCATTTTCTTATTTGTGGGAGATGTATGGTAGGCTCAGAAAAATAATTTGATTTGAGGACCCATGAGAATTTTTATTTTTGTTTCCTAACCTTACTCATTTATAAAATAGGATATAAATCAATAACACTAAAATATGAATTAGATTTTAGGTCAAACAGTAATATATAAAATGAACTTGAAGCTTAGATGAAAATTATTATAGTTTTGTTTTTTGAAGTAAGTGTCTATTCATAATGTTTTTTATATGAATTAAGACTTCTGTTTTGGCTCTGTGTGTGTGTGTGTGTGTGTGTGTGCGTGCGCATGCACGTGTGTGTGTGTGGCAGAGAGAGAAATATTTAAGAATGACTGCTTCAAGAATTAAACTGTATAGGTAAGAATATGCTTTGTTTAAAAGTGTTTGTGTTAGTTTTCAATTACTATGTAGCAGAGTACCCAAAATCAGAGTATTATCAATTTTTTATCTCATAGTACCTGTGGGTCAGGAGCCCAGGCACAGCTTAACTGGGTCCTCTGCTCAGTCTCATTATACTATAATCAAGGTGTCAGCCAAGCTGTACTCTTATTAGAGGTCTAGCTGGAGAAAGCTCCTCTCTAACCTCTTCAGGATGTTTTTAGAGCACTGGTGTTTGCTTCTTCACATCTAGCCAGGCTGAGTAACTCTCTGAGGTCAGGTAGGGCCTCAATCCCTCTTAAGAAATTTTCATCTAAAAATCCACTGATTTGGAACCTTAATTATAACTCCAAAGTCTCTTCACCTTTACTGTAATTTATTGGCTAGAAGAAAATCAGGGGCTCTATTTTCACTCTGAAGAAGAGGTTACATAAGTTTATATTTACTGGGGTCACCTTACAGTGTTCCCATTACAGTATAATATACCAAAACCTCAAAGGAAGGGTCAACAGAAAGGAAGAAAAAAAAGAAGGAAAAAAATGAAGGAAGATAAGAAAAAAAGAAGCTTAAGAAGGCAAGCTTGGGTGAAACAAATTCTGACAATAAATATTAAGCTATAGAATTCATTTTATTTCCTCCATGAAGAGCATCCTCATTATTTTCTGTAATTTTCCAAGATTTAGACCTGACTTTTCCTTTTTCTGTTCTCTTAGCTTTCCATTGTTTTAAGGTTTTCCAGAGAAATTGAACTAATAATAGACACATATACTAAAGAGCTTTCTTATAAGGAAATTGGCTCGTACAATTTAGTGCCTGAGAAGTCCCACACTATTCTGTCTGTAAACTGGAGACTCAGGAAAGCCAAGAGTGTAGTTCTAGTTAGAGTTCAGAGGCCTGGGAATAGGAACCCTTATGTCCCAATCTGAGGGTAGAAGACTTGTCCCAGTTATAGCAGTCAGGCAAGGAAAGAATTTTCCCTTACCTTGCTTTTTGTTCTACTTAGACTCCCAACAGATTGAATTAGGCTTATCTGCATTGAGTGGGCAATCTGCTTTACTCAGTCTACCAATTCAAATGCTTATCTCATCCAGAAACACCCTCAGAGATTAAACCCAGAATAATACTTAACCAAATATCTGGGTATCCTTCACCCCAGTCAAGCTGACACATAAATTAGTAATCACATTTATATACAGAATGGTTATAACCCAAAATCATTTTTCTGCAGTTATTTGCTTTCAAATGTATTGCCTCTTACAAACTGGGGAGTGGCTAAATATTAGGAACTCGTTCTAATTTATGTTCCTAAAGATGTGAGCAAATTAGACAGAAGAAGCATATGATTAAATATCCTGGGAAAGAATAGGAATAAAGTAAAGTGTGCATGTCGTGTTCCAGTGATAGAGTCAGGCACTCTCACTTGCTACTGTTTCACTCATTGCCAGTAATATGTACATTAATTAACAACAAAAAAAGTAGAGTTACTTACACAAAAAAGAAATAGACATCCTATTTATGGCAACCCTTATTTCTCTACTTAGAATATCTAAAAGCATGTTTTTTAGCAGGGCAGGTTGTATAAATTTTCCTTCATTTCTTTTTCATCTATGATTTTGGAGGAATTACTTTCTCAGTTATTTATCTATCAGTTGACAGGAAAGATACCGACTATTTCTGGGGGAAATGTGAGTATTAAATGAGTTGAGAACAGTGATTTTGTTTAGCAAAATGAACCGTGTATTATTTGATGCATTAAAAAATTGCCTTTGCATCTTCAGGAGGGGGAAACACCCCACAAACTACCAGAACAAAGTAACATATACCCAAACAAAGCATATTTAGAAAGTAGAAAAATAAAGCAGAAAACAAAGTCTACTCCCTGGATTTCTTTCTTTACTTACACCATATATAAAAAATAGCTCCCATCTCTAGATTATTAGCAAAAATAAATTACATAATTATCAATAATTGTCAAAAATGCTAACTACTTCTCAGCCTGCTATTTTTATACTTTACCCATGTGCCAACTCCTCTTTTCTATTATTTTCCTTTTCATTGTATATTTCTAAACCTTAACTTGAAGAGATTGTTGATTTTAAAATGTTTAGTAACCCACAAGCTTCCATTCAAAGGATCTGGCTTCCAGAATTAGATCCTCTAATTCTATGCACCTTCTCTTGAGTAGTAGGAGCCAGTCCCAGGCACATACCATACTAGCAGAAGGAACAATCGATACCAACACATGCTAGGAACTAAATGGCACAAAAACAATCAGAAAGGAGTCAATAGTTTGCTCTTCTCTTCCTTAAGTTACTAATTTTCTTTCACCTTGTCACAGACATGGATGAATCACTGTTTCAAGGCAGGCCTGTGCTGACTAGAATGGATAAAATCTCCCAGCCACCTTTACAGTCTGGACATTTAAAATCAGAGAGTTGGGAATGTCATATTTCACAAATGAAAAAATTAGCTCTTTCTCCTGTTTTCATTTTTGCCAAATGCAGAATAGGAAGAAATTTTTCATTAAAAATTATAATTTTAGATTACCAATGAAGGTGTTTCTTAGCTGCTCAACACAACAGTAGTGGAATGTGCAAAAATACTGATGGTGTAGATCATCGCCTCCCAAGTTGGTGGTAGGTGAACACACAGGGGAATGTGCTGGGCTATTCAAGAGTATGCAAAAAATAATCAGTAATGGCTAAAAAAACAAGTAAAGTAAAAAAAATGTAAAACATTCATTATAGAAAAATAAATGTTTGAATTGCTATTAATGGAGACACTTCAAAATTAGATCACATTAGTCAATGATGATTGGTGATGGCGTGGCTATGAATCCTTCCCCCAAACCACTCTTCTACCAATCATTATCAACAATTTCAGAACAATCCATTTGTGATGTTTCTGGAACTTCCCCAAATATATAATTACATCCATAGCCAGACTGTCTGATCGGTTTAGATACTGACTGAGTAAAAGTAACTACATTGCCTTTAATCATGATTCTTGTCAAATAGTTTTTTTTAATTTAATGTTTAACACAGTTTCAGTTATGGATCAGTGGTTGAAAACAGGAATGGTTAAAAAACCAAAACTTGCTGTGAATTATAACACATCCCCAAATACTTCTTAACGCGTGTCTGCAACTATGAGTACACCCACACCCAGAGATAGAAAAAAGGCATTTGCCTCAAATACTGCACAGAAGAAAAGGAGAAACTCTGAAGAGTGTATTAAATATGGGTTTTCTTTTCTTTTTTTTTTTTACATTTTTTTTAATTCATTTTTATTGTTAGACTTATTGGGGTGACATCTGTTAGCAAGGATTACATAGGTTTCAGGCATACAATTCTACAGTGCATTGTCAACTTGATGTATAATAAGTTCACCACCTAATGTGACTTCTCATTTGTAGGGAATGATGGCTGTCCTAAGCCTTTGTGTGTTGTGTAGGGAAATATCCAACCCTCTCTACTCATGCGACATTTAGAAACTAAACATCCTATGCAGAAAAACAAAGAAATGCATTATTTTCAGCACTTACAATAATGCCCAGCTGTTACCTCATACATGATGTCAGGAAAGAAAGACAATGAGAATGCAATTGAGGACTTATACCATATCGCTTGTTGCATAGCTAAATGTGGTAAAAACCACACCATAGCTGAAGATTTAATTTCTTCCTATATTAAACATACCATTTTTTTTGTATATTTGGGGAAGAACATATCCACAAAAGCAATATGATCTTTTTTTCAAACAATATAATGCCTTGAGTTCAGGAAATGTCTGACAATCTTCAGGCTGTAGTAGTAAATAGAATTTAAAAAAGTAAATTATTTTCCATCCAGGTTGATAAAAATGTAGATGTTTCTGATTTATCTGTTTGCTTGTCATAGTGAGGTACTTGGTAGAAAATGAAATTGAGAAAAACCTGTTACATACCACACGCAAATATATTTTTAATGCAATCAATGGTTATTTCATTGTAAAAGACATTAGTTGGTTGAATTGTTGTGGTGTATGCACTGATGGAGGCAAGCCTATATCAGTTGTTTTGTAGGTCTATGGGGCCAAATTAAACAAGTAGCTCCCTATGAACCATGAAGTTACTGCTGTGTTCATAGACAATGTTGCTTCCAAGCCTCTTCCTACAAAGGAACTGAAAGATGTTCTTGATAAGGCTATAAATGTTGTAAATTTTATTAAGTCACAACCATGAAACTCCAGATTGTTTAAAGCACTGTGTGAAGAAATAAACAACATTCACAGCACATTGCTTTTGCATACAGAGGTAAGGTGGTAAGGTAAGGTAAAGTACTTACATGAATGTTTTCACTTAGACAAGAAGTCCAGGTATTTTTTTGAAGATCATGGTTTCCTTCTTGCTCCAAAATTTTGGGGCAGTGATTGGCTTCACAGTCTTGTATATCTAGCATATATTTTTCTAGAAATAAACAAACTCAACTTGGAACTTCAAAACACCTTAATCACTATATTCAAAGTAATTGACAAAATTGAGTCAAAAATTTAAAAATTGAACATTTGGAAAGCGTGTATTGAAAGAGGTCAGCCTAAAACTCTGAACAACTTATCTGAGAATGTCTTGCATCTATTCCAAAAATGTGAAAGAGAATATTGTTAGTCACTTAGAAGGTCTTAAAGTGTCCTTTTATAAGTACTTCCCTCAATGTGGAAAAGAAAGCAATTGTATTGCAGATCCCTTCGATGAAGAATTCTACTTTTGTTTTTTTTTGTATCTCAGTATTTTATTTATTTATTTTATTTTTTGAGACCTTTTATTTTTTAATTACATTTTACATGCAATATTATAGTGGGTTTTAGCATACAGCACAGTGATGAGTCATTTATATAACTGACTAAATTCTCATTCCAGTACATCTCTTTCCCTTCTGATACCATACATAGTTATTACAATGTTATTGACTATATGTCCTATGCTACACTTTACATTCCTGTTACTATTCTGTGACTATGAATTTGTACTTCTTAATGTCTTCTCCATTTTATCCACCCATCCAGCTCTCTTCCCATCACCCCAACAAATCTCATACCCATCTGACACCACACAGAGCTACTGCAACCTTATTGACTATATTATTAATATCATCTTTTACTCTATATCTACATGATTATTACCTGGTAACAACTAAACTAAACTTCTCCATCCTTTTCCCTTGTTTTACCCACTTTCTCATTCCTCCTACCATCTAAGAGAGGTCTCTCTAACATTTTTTGTAGTACTAGTTTGGTGGTGATGAACTTCAGCTTTTTCTTGCCTGAGAAGCTCCTTATCTGTCCTTCAGTTTTGAATGTTAACCTTGCTGGATACACTATTCTTGGTTGCTGATCCCTGGTTTTCATTATGTTGAATATTTTCTGCCAATCCCTTCTGGCCTGCAAAGTTTCTGATGAGAAATCAGCTGAGACTCAAATCGGTGTCCCCTTATAAATTAGTTACTACTTGCATTTCTCTTGCTACTTTTAGAATAAAGAAGCTAAACTATCAATCAATGAAAAAGAGCAGATAATCAAACTTTCAACTATTATTTTTAAAATTCTGATTTAAAAGAAAGCATCTCATTATCTTCTGGATAAATGCCAGTGAACAATATGAATACCTCAGTGAGAAGACACTCAAATACCTCTTGCCATTTACTAATACTGAACTCGTGGAGAGAGCTTTTTCTTCCTACACCTTCGTAAGAAATAAGTACTGCAACAAGTTTAATGTAAGTCCAGATTTAGGATTGTATCTTGCATCTTTAGAGCTTAATTTCAAGAAACTGAGTGCATCAAAACAAGCTCAATGAGCTCACTCACAGTGTTTCAATTGGCTGGTAATGAGATAACACAAATGAGTGTCATTCTTAATAATAAATTAAAAGTTTGTCAACTACTTGATCATCATTATCAATTTTAACTGTTATGAATATTATAAAATTAAATCAGTAGTTCATATTTTTAATGTAACAATTTTTCTTTTCTAACTTATTACTTCATTTTCACTATTTTACATTAAGATAGGCATTGAACAAAAGTGTTGGTATTTAAAAACAGTTTTTTAAAAAACAAGGGCTAGAATTTATAGAAATGGCTTTAAAAGAGGCACACAAATGGAAAAAAGTTGGGAACCACTGGTCTAGATTAATAAAAATGGCACATCTCATAGTCAATGTAGTATTTTCTATGGGCATTAGTGAATATATTGCATTTTCTGGTATAAGAAATCATAGCATGTGTTTGGGATAACATTTCATTTGTAACCCAAACCCTGAAAGTTAAGTGCCATTGTCATTTTACAGAGATGTAAATTGAAGTTCAGAAAAGTTAAATAGCACACAGGAAGTTGTATAACTAGGAATCAAATGCATAGTTGAAATATCTCAAAAAGATAAATTTATAGCTTTCTATTATCTTTTCATTTTATTGTTAGGGGTATTAATGCCAAATGTTATTTACAACTTTGGCTTGATTTTTATAATCATTCGTGTTGAAATGAAAGAACCATCTATCAAAACTATCACTCCTGCATTTTCTGCAGTTCAGTACATGTCCAATTGCATTCAAAACCATTCAAAGGTTTTTCTGTTCTTTCTTTCTAACCCATTATTACTTAGATGGTCTCTCTTCATTAGGCTGAATAAGAGTACAGATTTTCCAATCCTTGGAGAGATTCAAAGCTATCTATCCCTGTTACCTTTTCATTACTCCTTCAGAGTCTCATTTTATATCATCTGATAAATTTCAAAGGCCAAAAATGTTCACTTCAGATATATTTTCAGATTTTTAGATAAAAGTCATGCCTGGAAGCATAATATAAAAGAAAAGAGGTAGAATTTGGAAGGGCTAGCAACTTTCAGTGCACTAATTCAATTTTAGGATCAAAACTTCGTATTTCATTTTTGGTTTTCTTCTTTAGTAGAGCATCTAATTTATAAAAACAATTTTTACGTACATAGTTCTCATTTATTTTTCAGGATTAGTTTCTAAAACTTTTCCATCCATTTATACAAATCTTTTCTTCTTTTCTCCTAGAATTCCTTTCATAGTTCTTTTCTTTATGTCCCAACCTCCTCTTTTTTAGCCTTCTTTGACTTTTTCTTTCATTGTGCCTATCATCTTCTCTTTTCACTGCAGCTGTTAAGTTAAAAAAAGTCTGAAAGCTATTGATGTCACTATCTTTCTCCTGTCACTTTCATCAGAAAAAAAAATGGAGTTTCAACACGCAGCATCTAGTTGCTTAGCAACAATATTTTCAATATTCCTATCAGTGTGAAGAGTGTGAGCTGTGTCTGTTAATGTGGCTGCATTATAGAAAAGAGCATAGTTTGAGTGGAAATAGGAAAAAATAAACCCTGAAAATTTCAACAATCTCAGGATATAATAAATGCAGAAAAAAATGAGCATTTTTTAGTGGGCCCTTTCTTCTTGCCACATGACATAATACTTGCCAAAAGGTTTGTTATTTACAGCAACACTTCAACAGTTATGCAATAAAAAATGCTGACAGGACTGTGTTCTGCATCAAGTTATTACATTGCCCAATTACTATATTTTCTTATACATGTATTTACAGTTCCAGAAATAAATAGCATCCCTTTGAATGTTTTTGGCACAGGCTAGAGTAAAACGCTTTTAATTATATATTTCAAACTTTGTTACTATTATTTATTTTAATGAACAAGAACTGAAGACTTTACTATGTAAGTGTATGAATGCATTGTATTATTTTTAGGAATTCTTATTTTTATTTTAATCACACACTATCTTTTCTGTTATAACAGACACATGTATATTTTTATGTTTGGTATTTTTGTAGTTGTCTAATTTTTAATTTTTAAATAAAATATTTTGATTGTGTTATATTTAAGTTGCTTATGGTTAAGTGTTTGAAAGTGGATAGATGATAGAAAAACTGACAGTTGAGATTGATAATCAGTATAATTAAATGTAAAGATATCCTTTCAATGAAAAGATAAAAAACTATTTACATATGCCTTAAAGTTTACTAGCTTGTCATTTTAAAAATATATTATTGCATATGGTTTCAGAATTCTGTTTTCACAAGAAAACTAATTATAAACTTATTTAAATGTTCTTTGAATTTAATACATTTTAATATAGTGATGCTGTATTTTATTATGAATAGAAGTTGTAGAAGCTATCTTGTGTTCCAATTTTTGCTTTGACCTTTATGTGCTTTGTAGCTCAGGACACGTTTTTTCATCTGAGACTAATTTGGTACATCTTTAAATAAGAATAATACTTCTTAATTTCAGTTCAACCCCAAGAATTAAGGTAAGACAATGAATGTAAAACATAAGCATGTCTGATAGCAACAAAATATTCAGTAATTTGAAACACGAATTACTCAGAAATTTTCATAAAATAGAATGCCTAGACCAGATGGAATTTTATCAAGACATTTTCTGCCTTTTTAATATAAATACACTTTTAACCATTAAGATATGCTGAGAATAGCAGCATTGTTGACAGTAAATCTTTAAGCATATAGGATCCAAAGCAGTTGACGAGATATGAATAATTAAAATCTTAGTAATAACTAGGATTATTGAGTATGTAGACATTAATACTTATTAATATTTTTGAATGTCCTGATTGGGACAACATATTTATAAAATTTTATTTTCATAATTATGGCTTTTTTACTTTTATAAAAGAAAAGTCTTCGATTTAAAAATTAAAAACTTCATGTTCAAAACAGCAGAAAATTATCTTAAAAGATCACAAATGATAATATGGAAAAATGGTTAATGGTATAAGCCCTTCATAAGAATGTAAAGAAAGGCTATGAAATCATCAGCAGATATTGCAATTTAAAAGGATTCATACACTAGAAGTAAGGCTGAGGAGGTTTTAGTTGAGAATAAAAAGTACTATATGTCAGGAAGGGGTCATTTGAATATGTGCTCCACTGAAAGCATTCAGAACTTTGAGAAAATGAACAGGCACTGTGAAATGTGGAATTCAGATGTGAAACTAATAATAGAGAATTGATTTGGAAGTCAATATATATAATATCAGACTCCCGTATTTCTGATATCTTAGAAAAACATTTTGCAGTCAGACAAATGATAATAGTCTATTACAAAAACCTAAGCATTTTGGCTTTGGAGAGTTTCCAAAGCAATGACCATGTATTTGACCAATTGCCCAAAAGTAAAGATCACTGGAGGAGTCCTACAAAAACACACTTGCAATTATATTTACTGACTCATTCTTAAGTATGTATAGAAACACAAGGTTTTTGAGAAAGGCTTGGAATATAAAACCTATAGTTAAAAAGTAAATAAAATGAAATCTTCCAAGATACAGAAAAATAAAGAAGCCCAAAGATATTCTTTTTGTTTTATTTATTTATGTTATTTATTTATTTACTTATTTATTTATTTATGTGAGTAGTTCCCTGGCTGGGAATCAAACCCAGGCCACAGTGTTGACAGTGCCAAAGCCTGAGTAAGCCATTACAACACCAAGGAACTCCCCCCAAATATATTGTTAATGATATTAGTGAAAATATTGTAACTGCAATGAGTAAGAATATTAAAAATAAATAATAAAGCATAAATATAACATAAATTAAAACTCTGGCAACTATGCAGTTTAAATTGATCAAATATCTTCCAAAGAAGTACAGAAATAAAAATAAATAAATATATGCAATTAAAAAGAGAAAACATGAAAATACAACCTGAAAAGTTGAACTTCTGACTGAGAATTTTTAGATGGAAATAAACAAAAATATGAGGTGGGGGTAAAACTTAAAAAAAAAAGAACTAAAAGCATTTTCTAGAGTTGAAAAGAGAGTATTAGAGTATAATAAACTCAGTAATTGCCTAGTCCCTGAAGTTAAATAATATCTGCATATTGACATATTATTATAAATTTTCAGAACATCAACGATAAACATATTAAAATTTCCAGAAGGTGAAAAATATAACTTGTAAAAGATGACCTTCAGAAACTTTGCAAATAATGAGACATTAAATTCAATAGACTGAAGTAAATTTATTTTAGTTTTAGGATAACCTACTCAGCTAATATATTAATCAAATAAAAGGAAAATTGAATTAAATTTTTGGACATGCAAGATCTCAGAAATTTTACTTCTCAAATCTTAAAGATGCTCTTTTGTGAAATGTAAACATAAGCCACAAAAGAAAAAGGCACAAAATATGTGGGTTGGGAGAAATCCATACAAAATGTTTAGCAGTCATTAAGAATAATTTCTTCAGATTGAAACAAAAATACCTAGGGCACCATGATGCTGGGGTCAAGGAATATCCTTGACAATATAAGATTACTTAAAAAGATGATAAAGGTGTGAATTCTAATTTTAAAAAGAAATGGAAATTTAAAACTTCAGGAAACAAAAAATGCTGTATGGGGCAAGGAAAACAATTATAGTGCATTTCTTGTATGTGCAGTGAATAATATTACAAAGTCATTGCAACATAAAAAGTAGTTATTTGGAATATATTGAGAACACTTAGTAGTAACTCATAAACAAATAAGATTAAGTGTTAACTAACATTATACAAGTTAATATAAATGATAGCATTCTTGACAATGTACTAGTACAAGTACAAGTACAAGTAACTGAATTGGCAATTGAGAAGAAAGGCTGCAAATAAAAGAAAAATAATAACCTTACATGATAAAGAGTCCATATATACTTTTTAAAAATGATGGAAAAATTAAATCTTTAATATTTTGTAATTTCAGATTGAACATGAACAAAAGTCATGTTATAACAATGATGTGAAGGTAGAAGAAAGATGGTGTGAAATCCTCAGCTATTATATCAGGAAATTAATAGAATATGCCTTAAAGTGATAAGTAAAAAAAATAGTGATTTAAAAGTATGGTTTAGAGATATAAATTAAATAATATAATCTGTAAAAAATGAAATGCTTTTTTAATGAACAAAACAGGTAGTATGAGGGCCAAGACATAATCACTTTTTCATCATTACCCTATCTGCAATATTATTTTTTTCAAGCTCATACATTATTTAAATAAATTTTATGCATATATTAATATAAGTGGATACAAAGACAAAAGTGTGCATTTTTTTGTTTTTATGTCTCTATAGCCAATGATAAAATTATAAGCCCTTAAAAAAAACAAGAATAAAACAATATTTTTCTTACAATTGGTGAATAATTTTTAGAGTATTGTTCTTATGTTTAAGATTATTGAAATAAAAAATTTCAACATAAATGCAGTCTCATTTCAGAACATTAAATCCAACTGAACCTCAAAGATATTTATTTACATTTTCTTTCTCTTTTTACTTTTGAGGTAATAGTTTTGTTTAGAGCTCAACACATTGTAGGCTACTGAATATGTAAGGTTTATCAAATTATCTATTTTGTAAATTCTGCTTTTCTTTTCTGTTCTAGATTTTTTATAATGGATTAGCCTGAAATTTAAATTCTGACCAGTCTAGTTTCATAATTTTCCTTAGCTTTCACATTTCCACTGTACCTATAGAAAATGGGAGTTAAATAACAACAGTGTTATAGTTGGTGTTGATTATTTATATTCAAATGATAGTTTAACATTATCAGTTCCTTTTTCATTATTAGTTTCAGGTGTACAAAACAATATAATGATCAGACATTTATATACCTCATAAAGTGATAACCTCAACAAGTCTACTATCCATCTTATATTATACATAGTTATTATAATACAATTGACTACATTCTTTATGCTATATTTAAATACATCCTGTGATTATACTTATATTTCTAATTATAATTGACATTCAATATTATTTTATATTACTTTCAGGTGTGCAGCAGAGTAGTAAGGCATTTATATAATTTATATAAGTGATCCTCTAAGTCTAGTATGCATCTGCCTCCATGCATAGTTTTTACAATACTTTTGACTATATTCCCAAACTGTATTTTACATCTCCATGACTATTTTGTGACTACCGATTTATACTTCCAATTTCTTCACCTTTCTCACCCATTGCCCCAAACTCCCTCTCATCTACCAGCCATCGGTTTAATTTTTATATCTAGAGTCTATTCCTGTTTTATTTATTCTTTTATTCTGTTCTTTAGATTCCACATATAGGTGGGATCATATGGCATTTGTATTTCTCAATCTGACTTATTTCACTTAACATAATATTCTCTAGGTCCATCTATGTTGTTGCAAATGGTAAGAATTCATTCTTTTTTATGGCAGAGTAATACTTCGTTGAATACATGTACCACCGTTTATCATGTTATCCACTGATGGACATGGTGGTTGTTTTCATATTTTGGCTATTGTAAATAACACTACAGTAAACATAAGGGTGCATATATTTTTCAAATTGGTGTTTTGGATTTCTTTGGATTAATACCCAGGTGTGAAATTGCTGGGTCCTAATATCTTAAAAGTGGATCTAAAGAGCAAACATTCAAAGTATGCAGTCTTAAATGCTAGGTAAATTGTAATACTTTATATGTTCAAATGGAAATTTAGTGGCAACACAATTTTTAAGTGATGAAATATAGTAAATTGTTCCAGTGCCTGTAACATTTACCTCACTTATTTATTATTGTAGTCATTAATGTATATAATAAGTAATTATGTTTTATACACAGTACACCTGTAGAAATTTTTTGTTTCATTTTCTCTGATGGCTTTTATTTGGGGCCATTTTTTATTATTAAATTAGTTGGGGTGACATTGCTTAGTAAAATTATATAGGTTTCAAGTGCAAAATTCTAGTATAATAAATCATCTATGCGTTGCATGTAAAATAATTTCTTGATTTAGTGTTTTTACTTTTTCTAATTTAGAAAGTAAAATTAACTTCTAACATGGTAAAATGATATAGCTCTTTGCTGCTTGATCATGATAATGTCTTTCCTTCCTTGATTCTAGTACTTAACTGATCTAAAGTACCCTGTCAATTTTACCTTCAACTGAAGATTGTCATTAGAATCAAAAGCATGTTAGTTATGAGAGAAATTCTCATATATTTTCCTTGTGAGAGGAATGATCATTCTCAAAGTCTGTTTTTAATACATAATGTGAATCAATTTATTATTTTTTCTATCACAGCACTGGCAAATTAATTATTTCAATATAAAAAATTCTTAATTATGCTATTTTTATGTCAAAAATGATACTTTGCTTAAGTATTACACAAATTAAAAGATGTCATAGTCTGTCATTTTGGGTTCCTCACTGAAGACCCAAATGTTTCTAAAGAAAAAAATTTATTTTTAATGAAATGAAACTAAGTTGAACAAATTTATTTTATGCAGGATTTAATCTTTATCATTGATCTTACTTCAAAGAGTTTTAATATGATCAATAAAGTCATTTAATGAAATTTTGGTGCAAATTATGCCTTTAACAATTTGAAGGATGATGGAAAGCAAAAGTTAAGAAAAAAATAATAAAAGTTAAAATTTAGAGCGTGTGAAAATAATTGAACAAAAATGTTAGAGGTCCTGATTTTGAAGAGTGACAGTTAAGAAATTCAGATAAGAGAAAGAACTTAGATATATGAAATAATTCAGGAGCATCAGATATAACATGACAATAAGTTAACATAATGTGAGAGGTAGAAAAATTTATAATCCTAGACCTTATTTCTCAGAAGATCTGTGATTCACCCTGCCTCCCCCCACAACATTGGGAGAATATGTGACTTCATATTACTATGTTTTCTTAATCTATTTTCATTATGATTAATTTCTCAACTTTTTTTCCTCAATTCACACTATTCCAAACCACATATTAGATAGGCAATAAGTTCTTATTGAATAAATAAGTGAATGAATAAAAATATGCTATTATAAAAAATAAGAAGTATTATTAGTAAGTGAGAAATGTAGCATTCATTTAATAATTCTGTGTATTATAACATATTTCATAACAAATCCAGTGAGTGCTATGATGGAAGGGTTTTTGTTTGTTTGTTTGTTTGTTTTTTGGGTAGTTCCCTGGCTGGGAGCATGATGGAAAGTTTAATGCTATAGAATCTCTAAAACTTCAAGACAGTCTTAAGTCTTGTAGAATAGACTCTATTGATAATTGTTCTGCAATAATTTGAGGGTTTTTTAAAACACATTGACTGTACTCTCTCTTTTATACACATTGCAAATATTTTCTAATTTGTATTTACAATCAATTTTAAATATTTTGGAGCATAAATAAGCTTAAGTTTTACACAATCATTTATCAGCCTTAGTTTAAAAATTTTTTCTTGTTTTACACACAAACAAGTACATGATTAATCCTACATTAGGAATATAGTAATCTATATTTTTACTCTTTTTTGTCTTTTATAATTATATTTTTAAGTAATTTAGATTTTATTTGTTTTATGATTTGAGGAAGGGATCTATTGCAGAGAATATTTAGTATGATTCATTATAAATAATAGCTTTCTTTCTTAGCAAGAGAACCCTCAATTTATTTGAGTAAGGCAAAGATTACAGCTAAACACACACACAAACCTTTCTTGAAGCTAAATAGTCAAGTAAATACATGTTGTGAATGAGAACGCAGTTGTAGAACCAGATAAAATTAGAACCAAAGTAAAAGAAAACCTATATTTTAACCCATGTCAAATAAAGTCATTGTGTGAATTCAGAAAATGATTATTTTACATCCAAATACATTATAAATATTATAATGTAGTAAATTAAATTACATCATTTTATCCATTATTTCAAGAGGCATAATCTACTATTTTTAAATTGTTTCATGAATTGTAATAAAGTAAATTATATAAAATGAGGCATAACAATTATTTTTAAAATGTTATTTTTTATTATAGAATTCTATATTTTTTGTTAAAGGCATTAATAACATTAAAGTAAGAAGCTTATAATATCAGAAAAAAATGACTAAAGGCATAAAATATACTGCTTCTACCGAGGATGAAAGAAATAATCACTTAAATCTAAGCAATTAATTAAAAGACATAAATAATCAGCCAGTTTTAGAAAACCTTCAGTAATTTCATAAGCTAGAGAATTTATATGAATATAGTACAGAAACTAAAATTCCATAGCAAGGATAGTAAAATGAATGTGTTTTAATTATGAAATAAATGCCAACGTTACAATAGAATTGCATTTTTACTACTTTATAAATTTTCATGGCATATACATATATTTGCATTTTGACACATTAAAGAGTAGCTGGAGGGTGAAACTATTGAATATTCAAATTATTTAATCTCTTTAGTATTGCTATCTTATTTTTTATTCCATGAGAAACATGATTTAATTATTCGTTAAATTTGTGTTCTCATTTATAAGAAGGAAATGAAAATTTGCTAGATTCTTAAGATTTCTATAGTTTATTTTTTCCTCTGAAAACCAGATAAAATCATATAAAATATTTTTAAACTTAATACAATTATAATTTGAATGAAGAAATTAGTAAAAAATTATCTTCCACTTTTCAAAGTAAAAGCTATTTTCCTAACCTTATGTGATTAAAGGGACAACTCACATATATATAAAGAAGACTTTTTTCTATATCACTTAAGAAAGGATGTTTTTTAAATAGCCCCATCATCATAAATAAAGTAGTATAGGCACTATAGAGTATTTGTGAAGAGGATTTATTTTATCATGTCTCTGGAGGAAACAGAGGCACACTCAACAAAAGAAAATAGAAAGACTAATAAAGGAACTATGGTATCAAGGTGTAGACATGGTCTAAGTGAAACTATAGAGGGTAGTTCAGTACTGTTGTGCTTGTAATAATGACACTGTATTCACCCCAAGACTGGAAAGAATGAGAGATGAGAGTCATTCCTAAAAACTAAGGAAGAGTCATATATAGAGGGGACACCCTGACCTTCATTCAAGGGAAAGCATTACACAATGGCCATCCATCAGGAAGAGAGCCAAAGCGATGCATAAGCTAACTACACTGTCCTCCCTTCCTCCAATCTCCTACTGAGCTCCCTAATTAGCTGAGAAATGAGAAGCCAGAGTGCAAGGGATCCCTTTGGTGCAGTCCTTGCATGTCAATCTCTTAGGATAGAGAATCAGGTGGAGAGGGCAGAGAATATGTATTAGTCAGGGTTCTCCAGAGAAAAAGAACCTACAGGATATATGAGTATCCAAGAGAAGACTTATTACAGGAATTGGCTCACAAAATTATAGATAGCCAACTCTCATGATCTGCAGTCTGTAAACTGGGGAACTAGGAGAGCCAGTGGTGTAATTCAGTCCAAGTCTGAAGGCCCAGGAACCAGGATACCAATGGTATCACTACCAGTCTGAGTCTAAAGGCCTGAGAATCAGCAGATTTATATTATTATTTCTACTCTTGCCTGATACATTTTATTTTATCATTTTGAACTCATCATTTGGAAAGTGATGGAGAATGGCTCCTGGGTAGCTCTGTGGACCCCTCCAAGAACTATTTCAATTGAAGATAAATGCAATTCTGCCCTGTTGGCATACTCTGTTTCCTCACCTACTATCTTGCAATGAAGCTGGTGCCAAGAGTATAGAAGGAGAGTTATAAATAGAAGAAGAAAAATTAAAATGCAACTTTTTTTTAACTTTCTAGTTTTAATAATTGTGCTTGGTGTAATTACAATTTGGAATTACATTTCAATGGTAATTTTAGTGACCAGAAGTATAAATACGTAAACATTTAGAAGTTTGTTTTTCTTCCAAGTTAAAGAAAAATGGAGCTCAGTGTTCCAAGTGTAGTAGCGGTTTTTCTATACTGTTATCAATGAGACAAAATATTCTCCTATCTACTCTGTTATTCTCAGTGGTAGCTTCCGCCTTAAAGTGGCCTCATGATTACATGGAGGTTCAGCAATCCCATGTTTCATAAAGATGAAAGGAAAAGAATACCGGGAAGATACAAAACCAGATGAGCCAGCTGTCTCCCTCTTTGCTTTTAAGAAGTATTCCTGGGAGTTGCCTGGTGGTGTAGTGGCTTAAGGCTTCAGCGCTGGTGCTGTCAACGCTGTAGCCTGGGTTCGATTCCCAGCCAGGGAGTTACCCACATAAAAAAAAAAGTATTCCTGAGTATAATCAGTCATCTGTTTTGGTAGATTCAATCCCTATTTTAAAAGTATTTGAAAAAAATACTATGTTATACTGATGGGAACTATGCAGTTAAGCTTACTTACATTGGATGTATACTGACAATGTACAGATTTTTTTTCATGATATTATTTCCTAAACAATACAGTATAACAACTATTTACATAGTATCTGCATTGTATTAGGTATTACAAGCAATCTAGAGATGATTTAAAGTATATGGGAGCATGTGCATAAGTTATATGCAAATACTATACTATTTTATATAAGGGACTTAGCATCCATGAATTTTGGTATCCTCTAGGGGGTCCTGGAACCAGTCCCTGGCAGAGGGAGGACTCCATTCTACTCAACAAATTATACTAATTTATAAAAAGTTGACAAAAGAAGGAGGAGGAGGAGGAGATGATGATGACAGAGGAGGGAAATATCATTTTCTAGCTGGAAAAAGTATATCCACTAACAAAATTAGAATGTTTTTATTAAAAAAGAGGTGAAAGGTTAAATAAACTTCTTTAAGTTACTCCTTTCCTTTACTCATTAAGCTTTCCTACATTTATCAGAGGCTAATTTAAAAGGAAAAATAAAATATCACAGAAATTGATTGATTTCCACCTCAATCCTCTTTTAAATCTTCTTGTATGTTTAGTAGTATTATAACATTAGCATATTATTAACATGGCATTTTAGTCCTCAAATTTTACAAAATGGGTCAAAAAGAATTTTTAAATCATATTTTCAATGCTTAATAGTGTTTTGCACCCAAAATTACCACATTGAGAAAACTTAAAACTGCATATCAATACATGGTGCAATAATTCAGAGAAAGAGAAGTTAGTAAGAGTAGAAGGTATTTCAAATTACCCATTGAGCAGCTTAGACTTGATTTGAACACTGAAGTCCATGCAACGTATATATTTTGCATACACTATATATTAAGTATAAAGACTATTTGAAGGACAAACTGCTCGGATCTGAAGGTTAGTTTTCAAAAGATAATACGTTTCTCTGTGATATTTTCTATTGAATAAAGCCAAATTATTGTTGACACTAGACTAATACCATTCCTAGATCACTTAGCTGTTACATTTATGGCAAAATATTCACTTCATATGTTTGTGATTGTTCATTTTTTGAGTCATTATCTTTATTAATGATTAACTATATTATACTACACAATGTTCCCAGTCAAATTTGATATAAATTTTAGCAGTTTTACATTTATTTGGCCTAAGATTTGCTGTAAGCTGACATGGTTTCTAAAGCAAAACAATTTATTGAGAACAAGTAATCATTTTCTAATCTAGTTTTTTATTTCTTATTTTGTTTTAAGTTTTATTTTATTTTGATGAGAATATTTGACATGATACTTACCCTCTTAACGCAATTGTAAGCATCCTGTAGGTACAATGCTGTAAAGCAGATCTCTAGAATTTATTCTTGTTTAACTGAGATGTTATGCTCATTGATTAAAAACTCCCCATGTTTCCCTCACCCAATCTTTTCCAAACATAGTACCACTCTTTGACTCCATGAATTTGTCTATTTTACATAACTCATGTAAATGGAATCATGCATGCATTCTTTGTTCATCAGTGATGGGGGTTATTCACTTAGCATATTTCAGAGTTCCCTTTTCTAAGGCTGCATATTATTTCATCATATACATATATCACATCTTCTTTTTCCATTCATCCACAGATGGGCATTTAGGTTGTTTCCACATCTATGTGAATAGTGCTGCAGTGAACAGGATTTCAAAGAGCTAATAGCACTCTCATCTATAGTATAAGCTGTTAAAATACAGTAACCAAATTTGAGATTTAGAAATTTTTCCTAACATTACTTTCATAAATTTTGAATAAAATTTACATTGTTAGAGAATAAACTTATGTTTATGTTTTAATTATACCTGATCTGGACATGTAATCAAGCAACATATATTTAACACAAGATATGTCAAGTAGTATTATGTTAGTTGGCATAAAATGAAAATCAAACAGGTGCCCCTACTTGCAGGAACTCACGGTTTATTGGGATATGTATTATAAATCAGCACTGTAAATGTAGTTTCAACACATGGGAAGATCCTTGAACCCTGACTTGGAAATTCTGCCAGGTCTTTAGGAAGCTGACTATATATGAGGCTTTTTTTTTTTTTTTGAGGAATACATACGCCAACCAGAATGAACAGGGAAGAATATTTTTAATAGGAGAGCCACATTTGTAGTCCTAGATTGTAAGGATAATTACAAAAAAGCTTTACATGCTCTTTCAATCTTTTATGTAGATATATATGCATATATTTTGTAAAATAGTACAGAAAAATAAACCATTTTTTTATTCTTAAATTCTACTTTATTTGATAAAACTCAGAAACTAACCACCAATTTATATTCACCCACCTCTTTCTCTCTGAAGAAGGCAGTTCCCCAGAGACAAAAAGGCTGTGGCTCAGGAATCTTCACCATCTCCAGGTTTCATACTCAGGCAGCCCATGGCTTTGTGGTCAGACCTTCAGACCCAAAGCTCTCAGACGCAACAGAGGATAGTAAAAGAAAGCTCTCATTTCAAAGACAATAAACTCTTCCCACTCCTCTTCCTTTCTATTCACAAACTTCCCAGACCCCCAGCCTAAACAAAGGGATGGTAGAGGACAACACATGACTGTGAGAGACGTACACACAGAGCTTTCTTTCAGGCAAAGAGCTGCAAAATCATTCCCTGCCAAAAGGTCTACTGGCAACACCAATGAAGGCTTGGTGGCCCAAGGTGATGGTTGGAATCATGGTAAAAATTCAGGGAGCAAATATTTCACCTTCAGTCAATTCCCAAGTCTCTAGTGAACTGGTTTTAGTTCTGAGAAACCCCCTTTCCACACAGGTGGCTGTGCCTTCTGGGCAGCTGTTTAGGGAAAGGTTTCCCATGGTTGAAAAGTGATGGGGGAGGGGAAGCAAGAGGGTGGAGCCTTACAGCAGGGTCTGGGAAACAGAATCCACATCAAATCTTCCACAGCTTTAATCAGGTTGTCTACCATGGCCCATTGCTTCATTCTGCTCAGGTCACCAAATTAGGTTTGCCACAACCTGCTGTATTTTGGGCCAGCTAATATCCACGTAACTGTCAATTAAGTGTCCATCATTGTAGCTGGTGAGTATCACTCAATAGACATGTGTCAATGTTGAACCAAAAATAAAAACATGCTCCATCTCCCCAGGCACAAAGAAGGTAGTGTCTACTCACAAAAGTGGTCATCAGGGTGAAACGAGGAATGATCTCTCCACCCAGCATGTCTTTGTACACTAGCTTAAAAGAGAGCACCTTCAAGTGTTGTAAAGTGTCTGTCTAGAAGCCAATGGCACAAAGAACAAACAGCCCACTGTTGTCTCCTAAGTGGGTGATGTCCAAGCAGGTCACTTCCTGTTTCATTTCTGTGTGGCTGATCTGTTGAAGCACCTGAGGATGGATCTGCAGAGGGCTCTTCCCATGGCCCTCTTCCTGGCTGCTGTTGCATGAGGCCACACTGATGTTCTTCCCTGAGGGTCCTTCCATTCACTGACTAGAGGTTTGGGTTCTTGAGAGACAAACCTCAAAGATGCAGAAGTGATTTAAATAAGTTGTTGATGAGCCACATTGCCACGGAAGGAAGTCTGTTGATAATCCATAAAACCCATCAGTTTGGTTTCTTTCACTTCCTTTCTGTTTAATATGAGACCTTTTATCTGGCCCACAAAAGAGAGAGCATCTAAGTGTTATCAGTCTCTCAATTAGGATCAGACCACAGTGTCCATAGACCTTTGATGCCTGGTAAGTCAATGCTGGCATGCTTGTGGATTCCAATTCCATTCTGCATGATCTGCAAGGAAACTTCCTTGAAAACCCCAGAGCAAGTTGCCAGTTGTCCCCAACCCTGCCTCTCTAGGTCTACTATGCACATGTCCACAATGGGTCCTAAATTAGTAAAGGTTTCTATGGATACTACATTGGAGCCTTGTTCACTGCTGTCAACATTGAGCTTCACAAGCTGGAAGTCACCAAAGTGTGACCTAACAAATGTAATACAATTGTCAAAGTATGTCAAGCAATAAAGGTATTCTGCAATAGAGATGTCTCCAAGGAATTTCACATGGAGTTCCTTGAGAATAATGGTGTGGTACATCTGTTCCTCCTTCTCCAAAAGCAGCATGAAGAGCCTTCCATGACCCCCCAACAGATAATATGAACCATTGGGGTCTACATGATTATAACACACAATCATACTTTGCTTGATGATTGGAGCCACAATGGCCAGATATTTGTCACCAGTGTGATAGATGATTGATTCCTGCCCAATGATGATGGCCCCTCCAAAAGGCTCTTGGACTGTGATCACCATGGAAGATTCAGCTTCTATAATACATTTTCCTATTTCCCAGGGACCTATTGAACTCCTTTTCATAAAGGGACACCTTGTAGGTTTTTACATGCCATCCCTGAGAATCCTGTTAGACAAAATGAATGATAGCTTCCTGACAAACATATAGAAACTTGACGTGAATGACATGCAACTCGTTCAGGTGGATGCTAAAAGCCTTAAGCTCTTTATTTTCCAAGTCTAGTGGAACAACCTTGAACACGCTATCATAGAGTCACAGGCCAATCATCCAGATCTTGGGGGTTAATGATACCAATAATGCCAGTCTCTGAAGGACACCCAATATGGTCCTGAACATTGCTATAGTCTCAATATATGTTAGTGTTCTTGCCACTCTGTTTATACTCCAGGATGCAGGCATGGTACTTCGCTATTGGGATAAACAATAGATCCTTGATCTTTCCTTTAGGCCTGAAAAGCTCCACGACAGTAATTTTCCATCTGTACTCACCCCTTTAACAAGCTGAAGCCCCTCAACAGTGACCACATAGATTTCTAATCTTGTGTTTTTGGAAATCAGCAGGTTCAATACTTCAGCTGAAGTAAAGTGTTGGGTCACACAGACATTCATGGTGGCAGCTTCTGTGCTGTGACCATGTAGTTGTATATCATGTTGAGACTGAGGTGGCCTGTTGGGACTCTAGGGCAACGACAGAAAGATAGGCACTAGCAGAGAGAGAGGGTACCCTATCAACTGAGCGAACTCCACTGTCGCTGCCTCTGGCCCGTAGACACGTTTCTGACCACATCAGCTAGGGCTGCAACGTTATTGTTTTTTTAAGTTAGACCTTAACTTGATGTGGACCAGTGGCCACTCAGAATACATTACTCTCCTATTCTCTACCTCTAATGAGCACTAACTGTGGTTTTCTGCCACAGCATCAGATCTTTTTCCTTTCTCTTTAGATCTTATTTGGCTATTTCTCTCATTATTTTTGTCAAACAAACTCAGAAAGACTACGGAGGCTTTGCTAGAAATAAATATTAATTAATTAATAATAAAAATTTATTCAAGGGTTTTAGGGTTTGCGAACTGGAAAGACAATTAGGCAATGCCCACAGTATTCCCCCAAAGAAAGAAAAAGTTTATACTTCTTATAGTAAAAAGTTTATTCGTGAGAAAATCAGTCCTGCATTCTTAGGCTCTGGATGGGTCTGAGATGGTAATCCTCAGAGGACCAGTAGGCTGGATAATGGATGTCAGATGATCTGGGTACACAGATATTCTTTCCTTAGTTTTTCAGGTGGTAATCAAAGGGTTATCTGAAAGTGTGATGTATATCCGGGCATTCACACAGGACTGGAGAGTTCAAAAGTTTAAGTCCTCAAGCTAGTTACAAGAATAGAATTGTTTCCTCATGTCTTAATTTACCTAATTTTAATAATTACCAACTTGATTTTAGTGACTTCATTTTACTTCTTCACTCTGTTTCTCAGTTTTTAGTCCATATCTGGAGTGAATAGACCAGTTAACAAATTTTCCTCATTCCTATTGAGTAGAGCCTTCTGTTCAAGTTTCACCTATATAAAAGCCCATGCCCAGTTTTTTGTTTTTATTACAATTTATTAGCCTAATTCTGCTCAAAAAAGATGATTATGAACTTAAAAGAAATTGTGATTGAGTAGTACAGGAGTTTATCTATCTATTTATTTTAACATTTAATCATCTTTGTGATGATACAGTATTTGGAGAATATGTGTAAGTTTTAGAATTTCACATTGCTTTTTTATATTCTGAGATGGCTATGCAGGTGTTTAGTAGATTATTTTTGCTGGTTTGCATCTTTTTCAGTGGTTTGCATCTTCAAAAAAAACGATAAAGGAAGAGAATGTGTATAAATGTGGTATTTCTCCAGTGTTTTATATGCAAATTTACCATCCTCTAATTATCCAAATTATTCTTAACTGGCTGTCCTAGTGGTATTTAAATTTATGCAAAAAATACATTGTTTACATTTTGTTGAGGACTATAGTTGAGATATAGAGAATTCTCAGATTATTTCTAATGGATATTAATTAGTAAAGATTAGACTTCAAGGATTTCTAGTTTATTTAAGAAAACTTAAATTTTTTATTTAAAGAACAAAGACATCTAAATGATTTATTGTCTATTTTGTGAGAAGAATGACATCCACATATTTTGACAAAAATATTCCTATTTACTACAACACTACTGTTGTTATTAGGTTGTAGTGTATTTTATTTTCTCTTGTAGAGGAGTATTTGTGTTTTGTTTGTTTTATTGGTTTTATTTTTCCTAGAGGCTTTATTTATTAACCATTTACCCTTTAAAGCCATTTTGAATGCACACAAATTATTCCTGACAGTTTATCACTGAAAAATATTGAATCCTGGAGTTATAGAAATCAAATCTAATCTCTTTATAAATTTGTTATCAATTTTTTTGTACAAATGTTTATAAATTCGATAAATATTTTAGAGGAACATATATTCATTAATTTGTCCTTGGTTTGCAATTTTCTCAAACTTGAAACTTAGTTTACTAGACATGTTTTTTTAAAAGATGCTGTTTTGCTGCAGCCCCTTGTTCTGTCATTATTATTAATTTACTTCTGAAACACACAAGTAAGCCAGTGAATATGACTTATTAGTACCAAAAGTAATCACATTTTAATGAACCAGCAAGACACTATGTTGTGCTAATTCTTCTGTTAACCAATTTATGGAAAGAAAATATGTGAATGCCTTTTAGTAGACATATGTTCTGTGAGATTACTTGAAATGTAGTTTTGGAATATGTTCACACCAAAGTGGGCATAAAGCATATTCAATCTAGAATTGCTCACATAGTTAAGATGAGACTAGAAAATATAATATAGCATAAATAAATACTCTAATACCAATTCATTTGCAAGTGTCTCTTACCAAAAAAATAAAAGGAACAGCCTTAAATGGATTAGAGAAAAGACCAAGATTCATATACTACTTTCCCTGCTCTGCATTTGACTTCACTTTGTAATCAGTAGAAAAGGTGTTTAACCATTCTGAGCTTCAGATTCTTTTTTTTTTTTTTTAATTCATTTTTATTGTTAGACTTATTGGGGTGACATCTGTTAGCAAGGATTACATAGGTTTCAGGCATACAATTCCACAGTGCATTGTCAACTTGATGCATAATAAGTTCACCACCTAATGTGACCCCTCTTTCCATCACCTTATATTTAGCTTCCCCCCCTCCTCTCCCACCCCCTCCCCTTT
>PVJL010013476.1:0-32179 GCA_004026885.1 Lyroderma lyra
TGGGAGGGCACAGCCGTGGGAGGGCACAGCCGTGGGGAGGGCACAGCCGTGAGAGGGCACAGCCGTGGGGAGGGCACAGCCGTGGGAGGGCACAGCCGTGGGAGGGCACAGCCACGGGAGGGCACAGCCGTGGGAGGGCACAGCCGTGGAAGGTTCCGGAGCTTCACAGACCCCATGGCCAGGGCACTGTGACATCCTTGGGGCAAAGCAGCCACCCAGGACCTGTCCAGTCCGGGGAAGGCCAGGACACAATTTCCGAGGTCCTGGTGTCCCCGCTAAGGTGGCTAGAGAGACGCAGAGGCCGCTGGGACCCCTGCACCCGCAGTCCGCTGGGCTCCCGGCAAACGCAGACCTGGGGACCGAGCCCGTTTCGCTGCAGGTGTGCTGGCTTCCCACGCGCAGGGAGGGTGCACAGGAGGGCAGAGCACACAGGCGGCATGCTGTCACGGGGCCCCGCTGGCCAGTGCTGACCCCGGCCGGCCTCCCGCCCGACGCCCTTGCCCTCCCTGGCAGCCTCGCCGTGCTTCCGCCCACACGAAGCTCGTCCCTAAGCCCGGCAGGAAGACGGGACTTTTGCTGCCAGGAGGCCACAGGACTGCTCTGCGTCGGGGTCTGGGGTACAGCTGCCCACCTCCCCCAGCAGCGGCCTCGGCCTGCCCACACCTGCACCCGTCGGGGGGAGGGTGGGAGCAATGCCCTGGGCCCCCACCGCCCCCTGGACTCGGGGCACAGGCCCATCACAGGGGAAAGAATGGGACCTGGGACACAGCGCTTCCCAGGAATGTTGCGGCGGTGGCTGCGGAAGCGACTGGAATGTGCGGCGTCCCCTACACCACAGGGCGCCCCCATCACGCCAGGGCTGGGGGTACGGGGAGCGGGGTCTGAGACACCCACTTGGGGCACAGTGCCAGCGGCTAAAGCTCCCGTCTCGGCTTTGAGGGTCTCCACCCTTGGCTCTAGCCCTCAGCGGTGCTTCCCTGGGGACAAAGGGGGCCGCTGTGGGGCCACACGCACCCAGGAAACCCCCGTGTGCCCCGCGGACTCCGGAGTTTGGGAAGCCCTGGAGCAGAGTGGAGCACAGAACGCGGCGGGGGCTGCCAGGGTGGCCTGGCCCGCGGCCAGCGTTCCCAGGATGCCCGGGGCAGCTGCCGGGCAGCTGGGCTCCAGGACAGGAAGTCACCCTTCCCGGGGAGGGACGGGCTTCTCAACGGCGCCGGCCCCTCCTGCTAAAGCAGCCTCTCTAGGACCCAAGTGGTTCAGATGCCAAGAAGCATCCCTGCTGGGAACCTGCCGGAAGGTGGGCAGTTAAACCACACTCGTCTCAAAGGAAAGAAGTAAAAAGTTCCGTCTCGCTCGTCAAGAGATGAAGGGTGGCCAGGAACAGGAGGCCACCCCACCCCCCAAAAGCAAAACCGGAGACGGCCACCCAAGGCAGCACCGTGTCCCACCGGCCGTGAAGGTCGCGTTTCTCCAACCAACGTCCGGGGCTAAGCAAACAGCTTCGCAACGTGGACACCTTGTGCTCAACCCAAACCCCTGCTTCCTGCAGCCCCTCGGCCCCAGGCCGATGCCATGCCCGGAGGAACGGCCCTCCGGGACCCGGCACTCACGGCTGACCGGCCGGCCGCCGCCTCCAGCAGAGCCCGCCAGGCCGGGCCGCACGCCGAGGACCGTCGTGAGCAGGAGCAGAGGCCGCCCGGGGCCGCCCCACCGGAGCTCTGCTTCTGAACGGAGTTTCCATTCGGCAGGAGCAGCCGTGGGGACCCGTGACGGAACGCCGGCTGTGGGCCACGCGTGGGCATGCCTCACGCACACACACAACACCCGGGTAGGCCCTGCCATTGTCCCCATTTGACGGAGGGGGACAGCTCACGCAGGACCTCTCGGCTGGTCGTGGTGGCGCTGGGACTCCAGCCTGGCCGCCCCCCACAGCAGGGGACTCTGAATGCCTTTGTCCTGGGAAAACAGCATTTCTGGACCAGTTAGAAACTCGGGGATCCTTTTTCGGGGTGGGGGGGGGCGGTCCTAATGTTTTAAAGAGAGAGCTTCATTCTGGATCTTTCCAACAAAAGGCACACGGTGAGCACCCAAAAGGCACCAGGCACCGCGCAGATCTGGCACAACACAGAAAAGCTGCCTCCCGATAAATCCCCCCGAACCTGCCACCTGCCACTGCCACCACCTTCCCGCCAGCTCAGAGCTGCCACCAGCAGGTACGCAAGCCGAGCGTGTCCTAGCTGAGCCCAGGGAAGCGTCCCCACACCCCCGAGGCACCGCTGCGGGCACCACGTTTTACAAATGAGAGCGAGCTCACCCCCGTCACCTGCTCTGCCCACCAGCAAGGATGCAGCCCAGTCTGTGCCACCCCCAGGCTCCCCACGAGAGCCCAGGAGCAGCCTCCTGCCCGGCCCCCGGGCAGCCTCGGCCGTCCCCCAGTTCGCCCTGGGTCTCTGGGCAACTCTGGTCAGAGGTGCTCCGAGGTGTCTCCGTAAGTTGTGACATTTGGTGGTGCCGGCAGCACCCGGGCACCAGCCCCCTATTGTCCCGGGACCCTGCCCCACCGGTGAGCCACCTGGGTGGGCAGGGCCTGCAGACCCACGGTCACTCGGCGGCTCCCAGCCCTGCCCCCTGCTCCCACCCAGACATGCTGCTCTGGTCTGGCCACACACACCCCTGGGGACAGCTCGGGGGCTGCGTGTGGGCACGGGCCGATCGCGGCGGCTGGCCCAGTGGCGCGGGGGCAGCCTGCCTTCCCCACGTACCTCAAACACCTCCTCATCCAGAATCCGCGTGCCGAACACGATGATGCCGTTGACGTCTACGATGGGGTGGTCACTGCGGTCCAGGAACTTAGTGGCCTTCTTCTTACAGTCCAGGATCAAGGTGACATTTTTCTTGTGCACGCTGAGAGCAATCCTATGCCACCTGCAGAGAAGCAGACAACCCGGTGGGCGAAGGGGGCGGGGGCTCGCGGCGCCAGGACGGGCGACTCTGGTGCCAGCTCCCGCAGCCACGAGAAGCCTCGCTCCTGCCCCGCCGCGGCGCGGCCACACACGTCGGGGCGCCGACCCCAGCCGCACAGCACGCCCTCGCGGACGCGCCCCGCCGCGGGGAGCCTCAGTGTCCTCGGCGCTCAGACGACAGCAGCCGTCGGAACCACGAGCTCCGGGGGAGCCCGAGCCCCGGCTCCACCCCTAGGTGGGCTCGCCAGCAGGTCACGTGCAGCAGGACACGGGGTGATGCCTCGTGGGCTCCATCTGGACCCCCCTTCCCCACGGCCAATCACAGGCTGCCGGAGACCGTGATGGGGAATGGGGGCGCTGAGAGGTGCACGCAGAATGCTCAGTGAGGACCAGGGGGGCCACATCCGAAGGTCTTCACTGCACACGGCCTCCGACACGTTAGCCACCGAAGAGGGGACCCAGTGTGCGCCCGACCCTCCTGGGAAGGCCTGCGTGTGGCACACTCGTTCCCACACCCGACGTGTCTGCCCGACCGGGCTCCCCAGGGCCGGGGGTGACCTCGTGGCTGCCTGGGCCACACTGGAAGAAGGGTGGTCTCGGGCCACGTGTCACAAACACACTCACGCGCCCCACGGCCCCCGAGCTGCAGGCCCGTGCAAGGCTCTCGTCACATTCACGCATTCGCCTTGGGCCGCAGGTTGCACGCGCCTTCGAGCCTCCCACCGGACCCCCGCGTCCCTCCTGACACCGGGAGGCGAGCGTCGGGTGGCCCTTAGGGGGACCGGAGGCCCAGGGAGAAGAACCAACTCCCCAAGGCCACAGAGGCCGGCCCGGGACTGGCACCCAGCGGTCAGGGCTCCGAGCCCCGGCTGGCTCCCGCTGGGCTCTGCGCTGCCGTCACGCCCCCTGCCTGGCCCGCTGGGGGGTGCTGGCCGGGTTGCCGAGGGGCGCCCACTTACTTGCCGTCGGACAGGTTGATGCCCCGGAAGAGGGGGTAGTCCTCCGGGCCCGGCTTCCCCGTGTGGTCCTCGTAGAGGAAGACGGGCGAGCGGCCCAGCTCCAGGCCGATCTGCTGGATGCCCTGCTCGTTGTAGATGGACACCAGGAAGGCCTGGCTGCCCTTCTTGGCTCTCACAGTGGTTAGAAGGGAGAAGTCCTCGGGAAACGCAGACGCTGCAACAGAGGTGGGCGCTGGGGAGGCCGCGGGAGGGCCCCCACGCACGCACCCCGCTGCCCAGCCCCTGTCCACGCCCAGCTCGGGGGCCGGCGGCCGCCCGGTGGTGCCCAGCCGCCTGCGCACGGCTGTCTGCCCCTCGAGCACACTGTCCCTGCGGCCCTGCCCTGTCCCCTCGCGGCCACGCCTGCCCCTCCGAGGTGGCCTTCAAATGCAAAGCCGACGCTCCTGCCCGCTCTGACCTCCGTCCCTACACGTCCTGCGTCTGTGCGTCAACCCTAACGAGAACCTCCTAGAAGGTGAGCAGCCTGTGGGCGGCGGGGGCTGTTTCCCAGGCATCTGTGGACGCCCTGTCATGCAGGAGGCGTGTCCTGTTCAGCACGCCCCAGAGGGAGGTGGGGCGGTGAGGAAGGGGACAGGGTACGCAAGCACAGGGACACTTGCTGCCATTCCCTGCTGGGCACGAAAAATGCAAAGAAACCCAGACTTCCATGGGAGGGACAGGGCAGGCGGGCTGTGCTGAGGGGAGGGGACGCTCCTACGACACAGGCAGGGACCACCGGACGGGGTACAAGCCATGGGCGCCTGGGCCTGCTCCCCTCGTCCCAGAGCCCCAAGGACCCTGGGCCCCGCCTCCCCACCGGTCGATCCTGGTGGTGACCTCAGTGGCTCTCCCGCCACGGTGCCATGGGCAGTCCCGCCATCCAGCCAGGAGCGCGCAGCCCAAGCCCAGTGCTCCTCAGACCCGGCCAGGGCAGTGGCCCACAGTGCTGGCACCGCGGGGACACACGCACGAGGCAGGGCCGGACCTGGGCCACCGCTGCGTGCTCGCTCCTGCCCAGGGAAGGGAAGCACGGGGCGTCAGACCTGTCCCAGGCGCGTGGATGGCCCCCGCGGGCCCCTCGGGGAGGCAGGGCTGGGTCCGCGCGGCGTCCCACAGGGAAGCTGTCTGCGGGCGCCCTCTGCTGGCACAGGGGCCACACGGCCGGGCAGTGGGCATCCACTTGCCCACGCTGGGGAGAGGGGGGCCGACAAGGCCCCAGGCCAAGGGCGTCCCTGAGGGTCAGGGAACATCGCCAGCTGTGGCCTCCGCAGGGAGGCACGAGGGGGCACGGCTGCTTTGCCCAGGGACACCGCGCGGGTCCCCGAGGGCCAGCAGGACAGTGGTGGGCGGCCTGCAGGCTGAGACGGGGCTGGAAACCCCATCCTGCGCCTGTGGGCTGCGCTCAGTGCCACACCCGGCCCCGCCCCCAGTGCCCAGCTGGGACAGCGCCCGGTGGCAGGTGACGGTGCTCAGTGTCGTCACCTGAGGAAAGGCCAGTTTCTCTGAGGCAGTGGCTTCCGGACGGGCAGTCTTTGGGGAGAGGTGCACAGAGGCCACGGCTGTCACACAGCCCTTGGCTCCACACTGTCCCTGCAGACGAGGGATGTGGGGGGACCCGGAGAGCACGGCCTTAGCGGCCCCGCCCGTGCAGGGAGTAGGACTGCAGCGCAGGCCCCAGGAGGGGACCCCAGCGCCAGGCCAGCGCAGGGACGCGGCGGCCCCATCTGTCCCGGGGGATGAACAGGCGCTGAGGGGCAGCTCGCTGTCTGGGACAGACAGTGCAGGGGTGATGTCCCTGGCTCTCATGTCAAAGGGCCACCCACCTCCCGTCCCCACCCCCCGACGATGCCACGCCCGTACAGCCACTGTCCTATCTTACAGGATGACACGTGGGAGGTACGAGTGTCCTCTCCCTCCCGTACAACGCGTCTTCCCGCGCAGGATGCACACTGGACCTCCATCGGTCCCCCTGTGCTCTGGGATCCTAGGGGACCTCCATCGGTCCCCCTGTGCTCTGGGATCCTAGGGGACCCCCTGCCACCGGACACTAGTAACACAAGGGGGAGGAGGATAAACAGTCACAACTCCCTGGGAGTGTGTCGTGCCCATGACCTTGAATTGGGTGACGGGGATCAGGGTAAAGTAACTGTCAGCAAACAGACTGCAGGTGACTTCCAAGCTAGGACACCTCATGTCCACAGACGTGACAACATTGTGCGTGCGCGGCACCGCGGGTGTTTGTCCTAGAGCACAGCCACCGTCACCGCGGGCAGTCGGCGTGTCCCCAGGACAGGAATTCCACGCTGGAGACACAGGGCGAAGGCACAAGTGAGCTCTCGGTGAGAGTTCTAAGAGACGTGCTTGCCCCAAAGGGTGGGCAGTGCTCCGCTGGACGTGAGAAAATGTGGGGGAAATCAGGGCCCTGAGAGTGACAGTGACCTCCGTCCGCGGTGATGGGCCAGACGTTCTCCGGGATGGACATCTGAACCCAGGCAACTCGGGTGCCCAGCGGCGGGCACCTCCTGAGGTCCCACAGGGACCTGGTGCCCAGAGCCACCTCACTGACCCAAGGTGACACTCTGGAAGGGGGCTGACCCAGCCTCTCTCGGAGACAACCCCTCAGAAGTCCTCGCGGACGTAAGGCGGTGGGGGCGAAGCAGTGTTCTGGCAGAAGGCAAAGGAGGAAGCAAAACTAAAGGTAGCCCGGGAAAGCGTGTGTCCTTCAGGGACCGGGGGGACGTGGGGCACCAAAAGGAGGGGGCACGGTCTTCCCCTAACGACCACAAATCATCTCGAATGGCGCGTGTCGCTGCCCAAGGGCCCCCGTCCCTGTCTGATCAGGGCAGGGGAGAGGGTGTCCATCACCGGCCCGTGGGCCCACGTCCAGTCCATCACCGGCCCGTGGGCCCACGTCCAGTCCATCACCGGCCCGTGGGCCCACGTGCAGTCCATCACCGGCCCGTGGGCCCACGTCCAGTCCATCACCGGCCCGTGGGCCCACGTGCAGTCCATCACCGGCCCGTGGGCCCACGTCCAGATAAGCCCGGAGCGTTTCACTGACTCTGGGGTGCAGGCTGGGGGCGGGGATCGCGTTCCGCCCTGCAGCCAGGTGACAGGGACACGTTGGACCTGCACCTCAGCGGCTGGCGCTGCTCCTGCTCTGGGTACGTGATTAAGGGCAGAGCTCTGGCGCACGGCAGTTGATTCTCATTAAAAGCTCACCCTCTCTCACTGGGCATCGTGGTGTGTGATTCATGAGTCTCTCGGTGTCACTGTCCCCAATTAAGCTTCTGTCTGGAAGTGCTTCCTTTCCCATGACCCTGAAGTGTCCTTTAACCTGGTCCCCGGAGGCCCGTCCACCCCCGTTTTGCCTTTGGCGTCCCGGCGGCCTGCCTGCAGCTGGAGGCACACCTGCTGGGAGGCGCAGAGGCGCCCGTGCCCACCTTTGGTGGCGGGTGGCCGCGACTACTGGGACGGCGTAGTCACGACGATGAGATCAGCCCGGGCGCCCCGGAAAACGGAGCGTGTCCCCCCCGGCGCTGCCCCCCGGCCGCAGGGAAGAGGACCCCCGCCCCAGCCGGGCCTGCACGTCTCTTACCAGGGTACAACTGCTTGGTGGGCGCGCTGAGCTGGGCGTCCTTTGTGACTCTGTAAGCGACATCCGGGCCTTGGGAGGACCTCCGCGTAGTGCAAAAGCCTGTTGTCTTTGTTATGCCATCGGGCAAGTTGTGGAAATCTAGAACCTTCAGGAGATCTGCTGGCTGAGCTGAAATGACAAGGGAGTGTGGGGTGAGCCACAGGCTTGGGCGGGACGAGTTAGACAAACTGGAAACCAGCCCCGAGCAGGCTGAGAAGCCCGCGGCCCGTGGAGGCTGGGGGCCCCCTCTGGGGAAACGCGGGCGGCCAGCTCAGCAGCCGGGGTCCCCGCCCTGGGTCCCACCAGGAGGCCCACACCAGGGGCGGGCCCTCGCCTGCTCTGCCCGGCAGCCCCCACCATCCCAACGTGGCCCCTCCCAGGTGCTCAGCTGGAAGTGCCGTACACACACGCGCACACACACACAGACACCCACACATGCTCACACATGCATGTGCACACACACTCACATGCATGCTGACACACAGCCACGCCCACGCACGCGCACATGCACGCTGACACACACACACACATACACACACGTGCACACCCACGCCCACGCACGCGCACATGCACGCTGACACACACACACATACACACACGTGCACACCCACGCCCACGCATGCACGCACATGCATGCTGACACACAGCCACGCCCATGCACGCGCACATGCACACACACACATGCTGACACATGCACACACGTGCACACATGTGCACACCCATGCACGCACACACACATGCTGACACACCCACGTACACACACATGCACACACATGTGCGCGCACCCACATACACACACATGCATGCGTACATGAATACCCAAGCACATGCACACATGTTCACACATGCATGTGCGTGCACACATGCACATGTATGTTGACACACAGCCACGCCCATGCATGCACACACGCACATGCACGCACACACAAGCACAGACATGCACGCTCACACACACCCACACACACACATGCATACGCACACACGTGCGCATGCACACACACACACACACACACACACACACTGGCTCCCAGGCACCTCTGCTCATTAGCATGAGGAGCACGACCCCAGATCCTAGCTGCCCGGCCCGTGAGACCCCACTGCTGAGGGAAGGATCTGCACAGGACTGGGCTTCTCGGTGCAGGGCACCGACAGCTCCTGACAGCTGTCACGTGACTCCTGTGCCACCACGCAGGGGACCAGCGGGGTCTGCCGTTTCATCCCCCAGCGTCACCCCATTGGAACAGAACCTTCCCACGACAGTCCACAGCAATGTCCTGTTTCCGCGGGCCCCAGCAGACCCACGCTGACAGGCAGGACAGTGTCAAGCCGGGGCCAGGGTGGGGCAGGTCCCGCACCCTCCTGGACTGTCCTGACTCTCCATCCAGAGCTCCTCGGGGAAGGGCAGCAGCGCCAGGGGACAGGGGAAAAGCTGGCTCTCTACACTCCCTGGAGCGCTCCACAGTCCCCCCCAAACGCAAAGAGGGCCTCCACGAGCCCGCCCGCCCGCCCAAATGAGGCTGCTTCGCGTGCAGGGAGCTCAGCTCACGTTACCGCCAACGAGAGGCCCCTCGGCGTCCCCGGCAGAGAAAATAAACTCCAGCTTGGAGTCAGTCGTAGAGCACACGTGCCGGTGGGTGCTGCCCTGGGGGCTGGGGGCTGGGGGCACCCACCCACAGCCCGCCCACGTGGGTGTGGGCAGGGTGGCCACGCCCCTCCGCAGGGGCACCTGGATCCATCCTGGCCAATCAGAGCACGACACCACCCTGTCCCAAGTGGCTGGTTCAGAGGTGGGCATGAGACGGGGCGAGTGGCTCCCGGTGGGGGGCGAGCCCCCGTCTGAGAATGCAGCCGCCGCCCGCCACCCAGTATGGGCTCAAGCTGTGCCGCGAGCAGGCACATACTCCTAAGCCGGTGAGTTGTCCCTGTGCTTATGCCAGTTGGGGTTAGGGTCCAACATCTGCCACCAAAACGTCGGCCCCCAGCACTGGGTGGGACAGCAGGGCTGACGCCAGCCTGCCTGCCTTAAGCATTCAGTCCGCCCAGAGGATCGTCCACTTGTTTAACACGGGTGAGGGAGCACCCCTGATAGCCTGGCACAGCCGTCGGGTAGGGTGGCCGTGCACCCTAATGCTCGTCGACACAAGACAGGGGGCCCTGTGTTCAGGTGGGCAGGCCTGGAAGCGAAGCAGGTGCTAGCCTTCGGGGCCAGAGGGAGGGGCAGATGGCGTTCGCAGGCCAGCCCCCGCCATGCCAAGCTGGGAGTGAGGGGGACACGGCCAGTGGGGCCAGGCTCTGCAGAGATGGCGGGGGACAGCCCGAAGCCCGGCCCGGGCCACAGTTCCCTGTACGGCGTCAACTTAATGAGGACATCAGAAACCTGGGGGACAAGGACTCCCCACCTCTGCAGGGAAACTGTTAGGCAGGGCCCAGGGAGGGGCGCGGGGGCCCAGTGCACTCTCGGTCCCGGCCGACCCCCACTCGGGTAGAGTCACCACCTCTCACCGCCTCTTTGGTTTTCCTGGGCGGCTCTCGGCTCCACCCAGAGCCCAGGGCCCCGCGCGGCGCCGTCAGGCCCTTGCACGTCAGCGGCACCTCCCACCGGACCCCCGCCGCCCTTGACAGACGCTTGTCCGCTGGACACGGGAAGCAGAGCCAGGCGCAGGTGCCCGGCACGGCCCCAGGCCTGGCCTCGTCCGTGGGAAGAGACGGCCGTGCCAGCGGCTGGCTCACCTGCCGCAGTGACACGGCGCCGGGCTCTGGCTCATCCCGGAGATTCAGTGCCCAGATCGGCCGCGGCCAGGGCAGGATCAAAGATCCCGGCCGCGGTTTCCTGGATTCACATCCCAACGGCCGTGATGCTCTTCCCAGACGCCGGGCCTGCGCGCCTGTTTTCTCGATTGCTGTCAGGAGAGCTGTTTCCCAGAAGCTTCCGGGGCCTGTTTACAGGGCTTCTGCTGCACAAGCTGAATAGGCCACCAGGCCTCTCCAGGCCCGACGCCACCCCACTGCCGGCCAGGGGCTCCCGTCCCAGAGCTGGAAGAAGGTGTGTGCCTCATGCAAGGTGGGGCAGGCGCCCGAGAGCATGGTGGCAGCCTAGGCCTCCCGAGAGCTGTCCTTCCTCCGACGCGGAGCCCTCCCCTTCGAGGGCCACCTCCCGAGACACCAGGAGCCCCAGCCCCTCCATCCGGATGAGAGCCACCAGCTTTGGGAAAGGCGCACCTGGGATTGTGCCCGGCGTCACCCCTGCTAAATCTTGGGGACACGTCCTCTCTGAGGCCCGTGAGAGGAGCTGCAGCTGCAGGGTGCCCAGCACAGCTCCCTCCAGCTCGGAGCCCGACAGCAGCACCTCCTCCTGGCTCCTCCCTCCTGGTGGCTGAGCGGACGCGTGTCACCATGCCTGGCCCAGGGCCCACTGTCCGTGCTGAGCATCACGAGTGTGCACACACGGACTCCCAAGGCGTCGTGAAACCAAAGGTTGGTGCTGCTAGGGAACGCTGCCACCTAGGCTCACCTGGGCTCCAGCCAGCCCCCTTTCAGGCTGTTCCCCCACTTCCTACTCTGCAGGGCCTGGGAGCTGAAGCGAGTTTCCCAGACCCTTTGCGGTCAGGGTTCCTTTGCAAATGAGGTTCTACCAGGCCGAGTCCCAAGGAGTTGGAATGTGACAGGAGGCAGAGGCTGTGCCAGGGCTGGGACCAGCGTCACTGGTAGCATTTGCAGCAAGGGCTCCTGGACGTCTCGGGGACCCCCCTCTCCAGCCCTCCCTGTGGCTGTGTGAGCCCCTGACACCCCACATTCCATTGCTTTCCCCAAACCAGCCGGCTCCCCCTCCCCCGTGTGCACTGAGCCTGTCTGTGACCAGCAGCCACCCTCCTGTGGGGAAAGACCACCACGGGGCCCCCAAATCACAGGGGCGTCTGCTCGACTCCCACCGCATGCCCGACATCTGCCGGTTCCCAGGACTGCTTCCTGGGCCTCTGGATTCCACCAGGTCGCTCTCACCCAGAGTCCCCACAGGAGGTGACCTTCTCCCCTAAGCCAGGGCTGTGCCCCCCGCTACTCTGCGATCAAGTGTCCCCTCACAGCATCATTCCACCTCCCCAGCAGGTCTCCCGGCCCCGGGTCCCTCCTCAGACAGCAGGCTTGTCCCTGGCCCTGGCCACTGGGAGAGCTGAGGAGCGGGTGTAAGGTCACCTTTATCTCATTAGAAGGTCTTTGCAGCCCTTGCCCCGCCCCCAGCATGGCTGGCTGGCCGCCCCCGGTCTCAGCGTCTCTGAGGGGCTGTGCTGATCTCTGCCCTGTGGTCACCTGCACAGCCCCGGTCCACACACCTGTCTTCGCTGCTAAAGGAAGGCCATGGCCCCCGGCCGTGGAGCACCACAGCCCGCCCTCCACAGGGCAGAGCCCTCCAGACGCCGAGCCCGGGGCCAGGTCCTGCCACGCGTCTGCAGGGCAGTGAGCGAGATGGACTCGACGGAGTGAGGGGCAGGAGGGGCAGGAGGGGCAGGAGGCCAGGGGCGTTGGCTGCACCCTCCAAGGTCACCATCGTTACCTTCGAGAGAAGACGTGAGAGCCCTGCAAATGCCCACCAGCTTCCAGCTGCCCACTTCTCACAGCTGTCTAATTTTAGGTCTAGAAAGGGCTCCGGCCCCTCGTTCTGCACGACGTGCGGGGAGAAGGGGTGTGACCCCACGCAGCGAGCTGGTGCAGAGAGGGGCCAGAGCAGGGCCATGCCCCCGTCTGATCCGCCTCGTCCCAAACGCCCTTGACCTCGGCACGAGGACGGGGCCCTAAACCACAGCAGCACGTCGGCTCCCGATACGAGCTCCGGTCACCTCGGTGCTCTCGGCCAGCGTGTCGTTCCGTGAGCACAGATTCATCGAATGCCCTAGGCAGCTCCACGGGCTGTACGGACGGGAGGGCAGGCGCCCACGGCAACTGCCACCGAGTGCCACCCCAGGGACACTCCAGCTCCAGGACCCAACCATGGGGACGAGCAGAGGTGCTGCAGTGCCTGGTGCTGAGGGCCCAGGACTGCAGGCCGGGGGTGGCCACCCCGGGGGACGGCGGGCAGCGGCAAAGTCCTGTCCCCCCCGTGATGCATGCTCACCCCAGGGCTGTCTTGGGGGTGAGACCTGAGCCCCAGCGCAAGTAACTCCAGGCTTGTTCCCTCGCCCCCCAACGCGCTTCAGTGGGGTCCATATCCAAGAAGCGCCAACTCCTCAGCCCGACATCAAGGCCTCCCACCCTTGGCTCCATCCCTCCCAGGAGGCCCAAAACCACGAGGTCACGTGGTCCACGAGGACAGAGCCGCGGGGACTGTGCACAGCACGACGGCCCTGCTCGAGCCCGGGGCCCACCGCGCGGCCTTCGCCCCCACCCCCGGACCCCGCTCGGGCACGCACGGCAGGAACCCAGCCCTGCCCGCCCTGCGCTGTGGCAGATGTGAGGGGCCTGCTGGCTGCTCCCACACCCAGGGTTTGGGGTTCAGGGGACCCTCTGGTTATGAGCCCCATGGCCCTTGGCAAAGGAACAGTTTCCATCGGGAGCCCCCTGCCGTGTGAAGGGGACGCCCTGCAAGGACGGGCCAGCGTGGGGATGGTGGCCGGCACAAGTCTAGGGCACAGCCCAGCACATGGGCTGCACCAGCTCACCTGTACCCAGCCTGAGGTCTGACCGCCCGACGTCACCGGGTGCCCCCCCAGCATCCCCCAAGTCACCCCCAGTGCAAGGGAGGCGGGCAGGGATCACAGGGCACAGGACGTGTCCCAAGGACTGTCCCTTCTGTGAGAGCACGAGGGGACCAGAGACGGAAGGAAGGATGGCCTCATGCGGCTCCTCGGTAGGACGTCACGGCGGCATGTTAGAGGGGACAAGTACTCGACGACATTCAGAACGAACTAGGAGTTGATTAGACCTGAAGGCCTGAGAGGTGTTTCAGGCAGCAGAAAGCAGAGGCAACCATGAGCCCATCACAGAGCCAGTTAACGAGACTCGGGGACAGCTGTAGGCTCCCCGTCCCCCACGTCACCTCCCCCTCCCGGCCCAGGCCTCCCAGGGACCTCCCAGACCACATGCCCCACCTGCCGAGACGGTGGGCAGGACTGCCCAGTGTGTCCCTGCCCCGCGCTCCCGGGGCCCAGACCCCGCCCCCCGGTGTCAGGCTCTGCCCTGGGACCAGCAGACCCTGCGGGTCACCATTACAACCACACGTGGCAGCAGCCCCATCACCCAGCCTCGTCCTGCCAGCAAATGCCACCGGACTTTGTCTGTGCTGGACCTGTCTTTGCCGTGGAGGCCGTGTGTCCCATCAGACCACCCAGGCTGTTGTCACGGCCAGTCCAGCGGCCCAGACACACGGCAGGAAATGGGGAGCTCTGTCACTGCTCACGAGAGTGACCGTCTGAGAAGGCTGATTGCAGCCAGGGTGTGAACATGCTCTGAAAGGTCAGGAGCAGGAGGAGAGAGGAGAGGCCCTGCGCACCCACTGTGTGCCCACGCGTCCTCGGGGGGTGGCTGAGGCCCTGCGCATCCACTGTGTGCCTATATGTCCTCGGGGGGTGGCTGAGGCCCTGTGCACCCACTGTGTGCCCACGCGTCCTTGGGGGGTGGCTGAGGCCCTGCACACCCACTGTGTGCCCACGCATCCTCGGGGGGTGGCTGAGGTCCTGCGCACCCACTGTGTGCCGACGTGTCACGAGGAGCGAGTTTGGGCCAAGAACGTGGGCACGCATTACACATGGGCGTGCGTTATACCCGGTACTTGACCGTCAGTCACGCCACCATGAGGCCTCACACAGCGGGTGGTGACAGCTCGAGCACCTGCGGAGAGTCCAGCAGGAGTGCAGAGGGAGACGGGGTGTTGAGAGCTGACAGCAGCCCACCGGGGTCACACAGAGAGGCCTGGCTCCCGCTGCCCCACTGACTGTGGGGGCTGCAGACCAGACCAGGGCTCCACGTGGAGGACTGGGAGGGAACGTCACACGGAAGACAAGAGAGACCTTCCCACCGGCCCCAAGCCATCAGGGGTGTGCCCAGCCTCGCACTGCATCCTCAGCGCCACCTCATTGGTCGTGGGTGCCGTCCACCTGCCTTTCTGGAAACAAATGAGTAGGTCTGCCCCCTCCCGTCACCCCTCGAAGGGTCTGTGCAGGACGGAACGCGGCCGTGGACCTCAGCCTGCCGCTGACTGCCAGCGCCGGCGCGGGGCGGAGGGGCGGGCGGGCTGCCAGCGGGCGCCGGTCCAGCAGCAGAGCCGCGAGCGTGACAGGGAACCAGATAATTAAGCTCAGCTTCCTCGGAGGTCATTTATCTCCTTGTTCGGGAGGAGAGGGGTGGGGGTGGCACCAGATGCCAGATTCCGCCGGCCGGGCTTGGCCGTGTGCACGGCGGGCTCGGCGCAGCCAGCCCCACCTGCTTGCAGGAGGCCCAGGGGGTGGGCCAGCTGCCACAGGGCCAGCTGGGGTCACATTGGCAGAGGGCCCTGTGCATCCAGGGCCTCGCCCAGGCTGGGCACCCGGGGAGCGCTCCAGGAGCTGTGCTCACAAAGCGGGGGGGCATGAGACGATCACAGATCAGACTCCCAAATGGCTCCCTGAAATGGACAGGCAGCACCTGTCAGCCGGGGCCACCTGAGCCGCTGTGGGGCTTCGTTCATCCTGCAATCATGCGCTCAGCAATGTTGGCCTGCTGCGCGCCAAGCACACGTGGAAGGTCCACACCACTTCCGGACTAATCCCTCTGTCAATCCAGAGTCTGGGCGAGCCCCAACCTCACTGACCTGAGCACCTCCAGCTGACCGGAGTCCCCTGAGCATGCTGGAGGGGTCGTCAGGCCTCAGGACGAGGCTGACATGCTCAACAGAACCAGGTTCTAGGACGCCCTCCCAAAACGACTGGGCCTCAGTGTCCCTGCCGTAAAGGGGGTCTAATGTCAGGGGCTGCATCTCCCGGGAGGCCGTGGACCACAGCTGGTATTAGGAGCATGGAGTATTGGCTGCTCAGGCTCCACCTCGCCCTATGCTGACACGTCACAGTGGCACCCATAGGGGACCCCTTGGCTCCGTGAGGCTCGAGGATAGCAAGAGCCCCGCATGAACCGTGCCAGGCCTCTGCTTCCTGTGTCACCCCAGCCTGCCCACACGGGACTGGCAGCAGGGGCTCCTGAGGAGAGGAGAGCTGAGCCCGGGGCAGACACTCAGGGCAGTGATTGAAGGAACCACCAGCCCACCACTGAAGGGAACCAACGGACAGATTGAAGAAGAAACCTCGAGGGGGTGGGCAATATTGCAGCACCCCAATTAGGAAGTGCACACACGTTGACCTGCACCCCCTGTTCAGGCCTGAGCCCTGCCGGAAGGCTTGTGTGTGTGTAAGGATGTCCAAGGCAGTGTCGTCTGCAAGAGCGGACCCTGGTCCGGAGCTGGTTAAATGCACAAAGCTGTCCCTACGAAACATGCTGCAGAGGCTGGACAGGGAGGGGTGACCTAGAGGGCCTGACAGACACACGGCCAACATGTGCCACAAGGGTGAAACGGCATGTCACAGACACCCTCACAGAGCCCGCCCCTCTCATGTCAAAGCAAAGCAAAGACGTCTGTGTGGCCCGAGACCCCGTCACGGAACGTACACACACAACGCCCAGGGCGCTACCAGGGTGAAGGGGACCCTCTGCTCATCACAGGAAACGTGCAGTTTTATTTTCTACAAATACCAAAACAGAAACGTTTTAAGCACAGTCATTTTAAACTGGCCACCGCTTCGCTGCCCATCAAGAGGCGATGTGTACGTCCCGCTGTCCCTTTTCTCGAACGTCACATCACCAGAATCCTGTCTGCTCGTCTCACTCAACATAATGCCGTCCCACCGTGGATCTTCACGGATCCACTCCTTCTGTGGCTGCGTAGCGTCCCATCCTAGGGATGGACCTCAGACAGCCACCTGCCAGCTGGACACCCGCGTTGCTTCCAGGTGGGGCTGATGAAGTAGCTTGTGAACACTCACCTCCTGGTCTTTGCATGGACATGTTTTCATTTCTCTTGGTGGAAGGGCTCGGTCCTGGGGTAAGCGTAGGCAACTTTATGAAAACCTGCCAAACTTTTCTCCAGAGCAGCTGCACCCACTGGCAGCCCCACCAGCAGGCATGGCGGCCTCTCCGTCTCCTGACCGTCGGTTACGCCGCTACTGGTTGGGATCCTCTTGCCATTTTAATGTGCACGACCCTCACGACCAAAACTCATCAGCGTCTTTCTGTAGGCGTGTGTCATTCAACGTGTCTGGTGTGGTGAAATGTCTGTTCACCTCTTACCAAGTTTTAAATTGGGTCATCAGTGATAATGTTCCTTTATACAAGGTGTCCCCCCAAAAGGGTACACACACTTTCACATCTGATAACTCACATAATTTTCTCTCCTTGTCGAAATCTAATGATCGTATATGTGTGTGAGTCTGTTGGTGGGCTCAACTCTGTTCCTCTGCTTTGTATGTGTGTCTTTATGTCAACACCATAAAGCCTTGATCACTGAGCTTTACAGTTAAATCCTAAAATCACAGAGCACGAGAACCAATATTCTCTTCAAAACTGTTTGGTTATTTTACGTCGTTTGCATTTTCCATATAAGTTTCAGAATCATTTTGTCAATGTTTATTTTTTTTAAAGCCTGCTGAGATTTTCCTTGGCATTCCATTGAATCTGTAAATCAACTTGGGGGAAAGTAATATCTTCATACTGTCTCCTTGTCCATCAGATGGCATATCTCTCCATTTCTTCAGAGCCTCAGTAATAGCTCCAAGTCATATTGTGTAATTTTCAGCGCACAGGCATTTTGTCAAATGCATCTCTAAATATCTCATATTTTCAATGTTCTTATAATGGTTGTTTAAATTTCTATTTCCAACTGTTCAATGCTACTATCTAGAAATGCAACTGATTTTTGCATATTGACTTTGACTCCCGTGACCAGGCTAAAACTTATTAGTTCTAGAAGCTTTTTTTATGAATTCTTTAGACTATTTAACATAGATAATCATGCAGGCTGCAAATAAAGACAGCTTTACTTCTTCCTTTCCAAGCTCCATGCCTTCATTTCCTCTCCTTGCCTTGTTGCGCGGGCTGCGTCGCCATATGCACAATGTTGTGCGGGCTGGGTCTCCGTGGCGCTGGTGGGTCGCCACGCGCACGACGTGGCGCGGGCGGGATGGGCGTGCGCAGGACGCGTTGCGGGCTTGCCCAGCGCAGGATGCGTTGAGGGCGGGGTCGGCGTGCACACGATGCGTTGAGGGCGGGGTCGGCGTGCGCACGATGCGTTGAGGGCGGGGTGGCGTGCGTATGACGTTGCGCGGGCGGGGTCGGCGTGCACACGTTCCGGCCTTGTTCCTGGTCGTGCGGGGACCAGTGTGCAGGTTTTACGTAGGTGCCCTTTTCAGATCGAACACGTCCCCTTTCACTCCCCGTTTACTGAGGTTCACTCCTATTTTAAAACTATTACAAAGTAGCGCGCAATCCCAGTTCTGTCCGTGCTCCACGAGCAGTTTATTCGCCTGCACGTAATAGACGCCGTTGGCAGTGGCAGCGTGGTCTTGAAGGAGGGGTTATGATTAATTTTTATTTTCTTCTTTGTATTTTTTAGTAGCTTTTACCACTTCTATGATGGATGTGCTTTGCTTGTGTGACACATTAGTGGGATCTTAAATGTCGATCGATGTATTAATTAGCATTATATAATCGCGTAGCCGTCCTCTCTCCCTGCGACAGGCACAGATCTTCCCGTCTTTGTCTTGAGAGCGGGCCGTCTGTAACTGGACTTTGTGAAGCAACACCACATCTGCGTTTCTCAGGAGCGTCACATTTCCCAGAGTCTGACCAGTTGGAAGGGGGCCACCCCACGCCCTGTGTCCTCACAGGGCCCCTGGGCCACCCTCGCCCTTTTGGACTGAAACGCGGACAAAAGGCCCAAGTGTCTGCGGGCCTACGGCTCTCCCAGCACTGGCCTCGGCCTGGACATTCTCATTCGGAAAGACAACTTCACAAACCACCTCAAGGTGGTTTTAGACCTATTACATTCCATAAAGCAAGTAACGGGATAGATGACGTTTACGGGATAGATGACGTTTACAGGAATATTTCCTGTAACCAATGAAAGCCACTGTCTGTCTAATCAACCCCTTAAGAACCCGCCCAGATGCATGGTTCCTCGTGCAGCCCGAGCGGAGGTGCTTCCACGGCACAAGAGCGGGATGACCGTGGCGGGCTTCTGTATTTGGCTCTGGAGTCACCTAATTCCATTCTGTGATTCAAGCAGAGGAAGACGCACTGGGTCACGCTGACCCCGGGAGGGGCGTGCTCCATCACTTCCCCCAGGACCAGAAGGAACTTCTCACTTGCTCGAGCTGTGCACATTTTCAAAACACTCTCCACGATGACTCAGAACCAGCCACGTAGACACAAGCTGGGCAGTGGCTGCATAACCCCCTAAGGAGGCGCCGCAAATGGGCGGCAGAACTCGGAACCGCCTTGCTCAGCATCGGCACCAGCCCAGCTGGCCTCCCCGGACCCCACATCGGTGCGTTAATGAGGTCGAGCTCCAAGATGTCCCCAGGGTCAGGGAGCTACAGGCCCCCCAGGCTTCACACTGGCAGACTCAGAGGCCTCTCAGCCCTCCTAGAAGTGGAAATGGCATGTCATTCCTGCAAAATGCATAGACAAGAATCCGTCCTGCTGCCCCCAAGTGAAGGCAGATGCTTCCCTTCACGGCGCAGCCCCACCACAGCCCGGGGCGCTCTCCCCCACATCACTGTAGCATCCCAGACACGAACCCCACCCCACTCCGTCACCAGTGCCCCAGTGGAGGCCCAAGCACGCGCATCGATGTGACCGCCTTGGTGGGGAGAGGACCCTACACGCAGCAGGATCCTGCCACCACTGTCCCCTCAGCCGGCCACAGCAGGGACTCAGCTAACACAAAAATGGCCGAAGAGCATGAGGAGTGACCTACTGAGTGTCTACTGAGTGTCTCTTAGATTCTAGAAGAGTCCCTTCTGTTTTCTATAACTGATCTAAAGCTCTGAATACATAATGTTTCATTGTTATTGAGAATCCAACTTCTGACAAAGTCCGGTGTAATAGGAAGTTCTGCTCCTTTCTGTGAGGACACTGGAGTGCTGCTCCAGGCCCAGGTGAGTTGGGATGAGCCACAGGCCCAGCGATGGCCAAACCAGGTCCCAAGCATTAAACGGCAGCCCCCCGCTGACTCCCAGAAGGGAAGCGACTGGCTTATGGAGAGTGGGTGGCCCCAGCTCATCACACTGGGTTCACCTGAATGCAGTACCTGAGGACAACCCTGGCCAGCGTGCAGTAGCTCCGGGGTAACTGCTCACTGCTGTCGGGAATCTGTCTGCAGTGAAAGGGCCCTGAGTGCTGGCAAGGGAGCGTGTGGGTGGATGGTGGATGGTGGATGGATGGATGGATGGATGGATGGTGGATGGATGGTGGATGGATGAGTAGATGGCTGGGTGGTGGATAGATGAATGGGTGGATGGATGGTGGGGGGATGGATAAAGACAATAATACACCTTTGTCAATTTAAACCAAATTAAGGGTGCCCAAGGCCTTATCTCTTACCACTCCCTGTCTCCTGCCACCCTACTCATGCTTGGGTCTAAGGAAGCTAAACCCCGTGATTAACCCCTAACATGATCAGATGAGTGAAGGAGCAGACCTCAGTGCCCCTCCCCACGCCCTCACAGCTCTGCATCCCCCACAGAGCACATCAGCTCCCCTAGTAGGAAGGACAATGGCTGAAGTTTGGGGGCGAAGTTCACATTCCAGCAGAGACCGCATGGAAACAAGATATGAAGGACCCTAGGGAACATGTGGGGACAGAGGAATCTCCATTGTCCCTTGACCCCATGAAGCCCTTTCTCCTGTCTGTCATCACCCAAGGTCCTCCAGCTGAAGGATCCTCAAAGTCTCATGTCTGGGCTGGCTTTCTAGAAAGTGGGAAACCTCCAAGCAGAGAATCATGGGGTGCAAGGAGGACTGGAGGACCCTGTGACTCGGAACTTCAGAAACAGACAAGCCTAGTGACAGCAGGTGACCTGCTGCTGGACGTCAAAGTGAGGCCCACCCATTTGGGAGCCAGCATCGCGGATGGCGTGGCAGCCTTGGAAAAACTGGGCCCTGCCCCAGAGACGGGGGGCACGGGGGATGATGCAGGGTCCTAAGTGACCCCAGAGCCAGGGCAGCGCTCATGGAGCTAAAGGTCATAGGGCCACACCCCCCACCCATCTGCACGTGTTGAGCCCTGATGCCAGGGCGCAGAGCCTCCCCCGTCACCCCTGTCACGACCATGGCCCTCCCCTTTCTTCTCGCTGACCCATCAGGGGCCTGGCTGCGAACCTCTCCCGGGCGCTCACAGAAGTAGTGTGCTGGGGAAGTCACACGGGCCGGCTGACTCTGAGACCCCCACTCTCCGTCGAGTGGCCGGAGCCATTTCCCCCACGCGCCTCGTTCACTAAATGGACTGTCAACACGCTTTGAGGATGAAAGCAGACGAGGTCTCTGGGGCCATGCCGCCCATCTGCCACGTGACTCTAGGTGACAGGCGTGCCAGCCTCAGTTGCCCCACCTGAGCAGAGGGGGTCATCCAGGGCATCTTCGGTTCTGAACATCGACGAGTGCTGTTTCCAAAGGACTGCTGCGAGATCCCACTCAGTCACTCCGGTTGGGCCCTTCCTGGATCGGTCGTGTTTCTTTTCTTGTCTTTTTTGGGGGGACCACAAATGTTTTTCCTTGCCTAAGTCATTCCCACCCCAAAATGAAATAGCACGCAGGAAGGCACGCGGCTCCCAGAGCGGCCAGCCACACTTGTTTGCGTCACCTCTCTGCTCCCTTCCAAGCAACCTGGTGTCCGAGCCAGCCCCCCGCCCAGCCCGAGAGATGCTGGAGACAACTGTGCCCCCAGCGGCCCCCTTAGGGACAGGCACCACAGGTCCCTCCTCATCACCCATGCACTCGAACACAAGCCTAGGTCTGTGTCCCTTTTCTTGTGGCACAGATGGGTTTGGACTTTGAGGGGCATTCGGTTGTTTAAATCCTTTGCTCCTCCAGACGGCGCCGTCTTATCCGTGGGTGTCTGTGCACACGTGTACGTGTGTCCACAGGGAACTCGTGAGGACCGGAGTTGGAGGGTCAGAGAGTACGTGCGTTTTAATATGCTGGTAGGTGCTGGCCGTGCCTCTCGGCCAAGGACAACCCGTGAGAATGCCTCCTCCGCCCTGGGCCCAGTGCACGGCCTCAGGGTCTGCTCTCCGGCCGGCCGGCCAGCCAGAGGACAGCTGGTGTCCCCTGGGGTTTCACCTGCGTCCCTCCTTGTCAGTAAGGTTATGCATCTTCGTGCACGTTTAGAGCTATTTTGTTTTCCAAAGACCTAGTCCTGTCCTCTGTCCATTTCTTCACTTTGGTTCCTGGCCTTTTCCTACCGGTTTGCAGGAGTTCTTTGAGCATGACAGTTCCTCTTCTGTGACACGCAGTTGAGCCCTGAACAACGCAGGGATGAGGGGCGCCAACCCCCACGCAGTCGAAGGTCCGTGTAACTTCCGACTCCCCCAAATCGTAACTACTAACAGCCCGCGCGCCGACAACGTGGTCGGTGCACACACTCCGCATGCGACGTGTACGACACACTGTATTCTCCCAATGGTCAGCCAGAGGGTCGCGAGGAGGACAAAACGCATCGATAATGTTTACTGGAAAAACCCTCGCAGTTCAGCCCGCCTCGGCCGGGGGCAGCCGCACGTCCACGTTTCGTTCTCACGGTGACGGCTCGTTTGCTCGGTATCGTCTCGGCCAGACGGAAAACCTTGACTTTTATGGAGTCAAACTGTTTTCTCTTCTAACTCCTCGGGCTCATGGCGCACTGGGAATGGCCTTCCCACTCCAGGACTATAAAACGCAGCCCCCCGTGTTTCCTTCTAGCGGCTCCACGGTTTCGTTTGCAGAGTTCCCATCTTTGGTCCATCTGGAACGCATTTTGGCACGGGAGTTGGGCAGGGTCCAGCCGCTGTCCCCCAGACGGCCTCCTCACGGCTGCAGCCCATCTCCACGGCTGGTCCTGTGTCCCAGCCAACGCGCGCCGCCGCCATCAAGTCCTAAACTCCTGCGGGTGCCTTGGACATCGGGAGCAGCCGTCGTGCACCCCTTCATGTCCCACATCGAGGGGGTTCTGCTGCTCGCCCAGCCCCCCAGGACACCCTCCTCCCCCAGGTGCAGCCCGAGAGGGGAAGCAGCTCAGGGAAAGCCCCACACAGCCTGTCCAACTAGCGCACGGCCACTTCCGGTGTCACCCATGGGGACATGGCCCTGTGTGACCAACACAAGACACTCTAAGTGTGTTAGGCTCTTCACGGTGGCCGCAAACGAGGACACGCCTTCCTTACGACCAGGAATCGGGAAAGTCCAGATCGGACTGTGTCCTTCGGGGAGGGGTGCAGGTGGGGGTGGGGACACACGGCCCCTGGCTGGGGGGGGGGCACACGGCCCCTGGCTGGGGGGTGGACACAGCCCCTGGCTGCGGGGAGGACATGGCCCCTCGCTGGGGTGGGGACACGACCCTGGTATTCCCAGGTCACACCGGATGCACTTCCTCTGCTCTTTTTTCTTTGTACTCAGACTCAAGTTTAGGGATTGTGGGTGATTCGTACTTTCTTCTTTATAATTTTTGCATTTTTCCAAAATGACTACAGTGAAATGGATCCTTTTTCTTTAAAAAGCATAAATAATCCACGAAGAAACAGGAGCAGGGCGCCGACGCTCAGGAGAGGCTTACCCCGCCCTCCGCGGTGGCCGTGCCCCGGGACGAGGGGGGGGCAGCGGCATTTCTGCACAGCCCTCGCCCTGGCCCCGCCGCACCGCCCGCCCGCGGAGCGTGGCTGTCCCCGTGGGTCGGGATGGGCGACGGGGCCGGGGGGCAAGCGCTGTGCTCCTGGCTGGCATCAGGAGCGGGCACAGCCTGCCCGGCTGGCCGGAAACACGGCTCGGAGCGTCCCGGGGCGCGGGGGGAGGCACGCTGGACAGCAGATGCAGAGACAGCCCGACGTCCCCAGCCCGGCCAGGTGGCTGCTCAGGGCCGCCCCAACGTGCGTGCCCTTCCTGGGTGCAGTTACCACGGCCGCTTCCCCACGGGGGAAGGCAGAGCAGGAAGGACTGCAGGAAGTGGCCGGAAGGAGACCGGGCCGCCCCGAATCCGAGGCTGGCTTTCCCGCGTCGCTCCTTTCTACCCCTCCCCCCCTTTTCTTCCAGCACAGGGACCCCACGAGGCAGACGCTGAGGAGTCGGTCCTGGCTTCGCCACCCCGCAGAGGGGGGCTCCGAGCTGTGGCGCTCCCGCTCCCGACGTCAGTGTGCAGGGTCGGGGAGCAGGAGGCGGCCTCCCGGAGGCACTGCAAGGGACCCCGCGCGAGGTAAAGGCTCGGAGTGCAGACGCCATGGTCTGAAGAAGTGCAGGCAGAGCTGACAGTCCTTAAGGAACCCCCCAGCGGGGCTGAGTTTCTGGAACGTATTTCCAGGGACATGATTAATCCCGGAACTGAAGGAGCCTGGGGCGGAGGGGCCTGGCAGCAGTCATCTGGAGGGATCACAGCTGAGGAGCAGGGTGACAGCTGGGAAAACTGTCAGGGAGATGGAGGGCTCGGGGGTTGGCAGGAGGAGGTGGCCAGGGGTATCACACAGATGGGGGGCCCCGAGAGTCCCGGGGAGCCACGTTCCAACCTCAGGCCTGTTGTCCTGTTAGCCGGGTCACCTGGACAAACACTCACGACCCCACGGGGTCGGTGGATGGAGTAGGAAACCATGAGGCTAACAGGAGGCACCAGGGAGCACGTGGGTCCCCGCACCTGCATGGGCACACACATCTCTCTCTCTTTCTCTCTCTCTCTCTCTCTCTCACACACACACACACACATACACACACACACACACACACCCTGCCACAACCTGGCCATTGAGAGGTTGGGCACGGTTCAGATGGCCATGCAGAGGCCGGTGGCACATCACCAAGTTCAGATTCATGTCAGTGTGGGACAATCCAGTGGGGCCCTGAGCCCACACTCCCATCCAGCAAACACAGCTGGCCCTGGACCCTGGACCAGGGGCCGGAATGACCCTAGGCTTCCCGTCTCCCCCAGCCTCTCCAAGGATGCCAAGCCCAGACAGGCCGCCTCTGCCCAACACTGAGGTACCCCTGGTTCCTTCCTCCGCACGTCCCTCAGCCCCCTAAGGCTGTCCACCCTGCTTCAAAGAGCCAGCTCAGAACGTGCCGGCCAGCGCCTTCAGCTCGGCCCCACAGCTGTTGGTCCAGCCCTCCTGTGCTGCAGAAAGATGCCATTTTTGAGGTCACACCACGAGAGTGCTATAGCACCGGGGAGCCAGGCCACACGCAGATTCGCACCAGGTCCAGGGGAGCTGGGATGCCATGCCGGTCTCGGCCTCTAGATGAACCACGCCCACGCTTGGTCATCAAACTTGGTCATTGCAGTGAACAGAATTCACCACTGTCTACTGTGAATTCTGCCTCTGGACGTGACCTACACCTGCGATCCCTCGTGCAGGAAAAGCCTGAGCCCCTGGGTTTCAAATAAACTGAAATTCCTGAGTTTTCCCAGTAGAACCCCTCTGGGCCATGCAGTGGGGGAGGTGGGCTACCCACACAGCACGATTTCTGAGGGATCTGGCCGTTCTCTAGGGCCCGGGATCCTCGTGAAGGGGAAAGCAGTCTGGTCCCCCAGGCCTGCAGACGCTCGCCGGCTTCTCAGACACATCCCAGCGCTTTGCTAATGAGATAGAGGGCGGGCTCAGAAGCCAGGCCTCGGGGCACCGCTCTCTCAGGGATTTCTCCTTTTCTTCCCTGAAACACGGAGGTTTTGGAGATGTGGACACTGTCCGGCTCCAGCCTCCCTGACCCGGAAGAGGTGACAACAGCTTAACTCTTGGAGCCTCTGACGATGGCTCCACCCCCGCCGTGCCCTCAGAGGGAGAGCTGCCCACCGCACGCCCCCCCATGTAACTCCTACAACCCTCAGCGTGTTGGCACGGATCTGGACACGCCTGTCTGCTCCATCGTGTGTCGGCTGATCTTCAACGGGCAAGACCTACCTGGCCACAGTCCCTCCCCTTCCACTCTCTCCTCCCCACGAAAATGGAAAACATGACTCAGACGAGCACAGCTCACCCCTTGCACAAACACTCTGCTCGCCACTGAGCGCAGGTCAAGATCTAACCCCACAGATCTCAGCTCAGAAGTATGAGGAGGACCCCGGGGAGGGGGGCCGGGACCCAGGGCAACTTTGGAAAGCGGGTACCAAACGGCAGGGCCCCACAGCACTGCTCCCTCCTGAGACGAGGCCCCAGCACCGACCAGGGCCCGAGGGGAGGTCCCCAGGGCTCCCCACCCTTCTCCCCTCTCAGCACCCTGCCGCCAAGGTGAAGGTCCCACAGAAACAGGAGAAAGGGGCTGTGCCTCTGCCCGGCCGAGACCCCACCTCAGCCGGGCTCTAAGCACATTTGCAGACGCTGCCCACGTGGAACTCCCGCGACTCGGACGCCACGGTGACGGCTCCGACTCCGCCACGTACCAGCCGCGGGGCTCCTGCGGGCTGGGGGTTCTTGCCTATAAAAGGCAACGACACCTCCTACCTTGGAAAGATGTCATCAAGATAAGACAGGATGTGAAAGCAAGGCAAGATTTAAAAAACAAAAAGAAACGCAAGGAAAGAAGAGAGAGCAGGACAGCAGAAAGGCAAGTCCCAGAGAATCTTAGTCCTTATCTTCAGAGAAAATTCCCAAGCCAACCGTCCCTGGCCTGTGTCCTAGGTGCTTTGTACCATCATCTACAGTTCAGGGTTAGGCTCGGCAGAGGCCTCCAGCTGCCCTCTGTCCCCCAGGCCCACGGCCTGACCACCACTCCGCTGGCCGCCGCCTGACCACCCAGCGGGGCCCAAGGGCCTGCAGGACAGGCAGGTGGGCGGCCAGCCCTCGCTTCTTCCAGCTCTGCAGGCTGCAGAAGAACCCCCCTGTGCCCTCCAGCCCTCCGCAAACAGCCTTTCCCAATGTTTGTAAATCCTGCTCTCGGGCCAGGCAGCTGTTTGTAATCGGTCAGGCCGGGCCGGGAAAGGGAGGTGGGAGCCTGTCCCCACGGAGGGGCCAGTGGTGCCGCAGGGCGTGTGAGGACAGGCTGATGGCGGGGGAGGGGCGGGGGGAGATGCAGGCCTGGCTAGCACTGCCCCGGGGAGGGCGTCCTCTGGAAGCTCACTGTCCCCACCTCCCAGTCCGCCTGGCCGCATAAGGCCACCCCTTAGGACGGGAGCGACCTCGCCCACTAGGCAGGCGAGGAAATCCACGGCATCACTGCTTCCGGAAGGTGGGACCACCTCTTCCCCCGTAAGTGCCCCACCGCCCCCCATCGCTTATGCTGAAACCTGCCGTCCACCTGTTTCAGCTGAGGGAGGATGGCCCCCAGGGGACACTGGCCTCCCTCCCACACGCCCTTGGCTCTGGGCAGTGCACAAGTCCCCCCCCCCCCCCCCAGGAGCATCGCGGGCACTCCGCATGGCTCCGCCCACCGCCCCGCCCACACGCCCCACCCCGCCCCCTCCTGAGTGCCCAAGGATGCTCCGGAGGTTCCCACAGTACAGCTGCAACGCAGCCATTGCCCAGGCGGTACTTTCTGCGTTGCACGGCGGTTAGTTAAACTCTGAACCTAAATAACAGCCCGTAATGCCCTGGGAAGTCATTACGTTTAGGAATCCTGTTTCCTGCACTTCCGTCCCAGAAGGAGCTCTTCGTCCCGCCTTCTCCGCCCGAACACCTTCCAGTCTGCAAGGTCTGAGAGCACACAGTGTCCCTTCCCCTTCTTTGCATAACACTGACCGGGACACTGCAGCCCTCTCGACTTAGAAGACGACAGAGCTGTGTCCACACGTAACACCGACACGGGAGGCTGTGTCCTTGACCTCCCTCCCAGGCGGAGAACCCAGAAATAGCACAGAAAAGGAAAAAGCAAAAGCAAAACACTAACAGTAAACACAGATTGCGGTAACTTCACCCCTGCACCCCAGACCATGAGGATGCAAGAGAACAGTTCCCCAAAGGGCCCCTTGCAAACAGGCAGCCCCCCAAGTCAGCCTGAACTTGGGGCACAGGGCTGTGAGGCAGCCGTCTCTCCTGCACCCATCCATCTCGCTGTGCAGGGCTCTGGGCCGGCCAGCTCTCCCCACACCCACGTCTGCTGCCCCCAAAAGGCTCCAGTCACTGACCCATGTGGTCCAGGGCCCCCAGGGCCCACCTGGCACACAGCTGCCCCACTGCCTCTCCCCCCAAAGAAGGCCTTGACGTCTAGCAAGACGGAACCACAGTGGAAAAGATGAGCCCACCACACTCCTCGTGCGCGTGTTTATGTCAGAAATGGAGGAGGGACTGAGGTGGAGGCTCCGGGGCTGCTCTCCGTCACCGGGGGCCACGCACGTCTTTCTGGCTGCCCTGGGGAGTCTCCCAGAGCAGACTAAGGTGGAAGCCTCCTCACCTGGCTCTGAGGTGGCAATGTGCATCACTATATATGACAGGCATGCCCTGACACCCAAACTGGGGCGTGCTTTTCACTGGGAGGTGGAGGGCAGCGGTCATGCCTTTGCGCCAGCTGGGCTGGTGGCACCTCCACTTGCACATCTGCAGGATGGGACCATGCCCACCTGGTCCAGGGCTGCTGTAAGGACCACAACGGAGCCACAGGATTATACCTCAGAGCCAGGCCAGCTAAGGATGCACAGGAGCCAGAGGAAGGACACAACATGGCCATCTGCCAAGGGACGTGTCCCTTCAAACTCTCCTGGGGGCACCCTAAAAGCCGGCTAAGCAGGCTGATCTCACTTGACCAGTGCCCCATGGGTGCTGGCAGGTGCCTCCTTCTGATTGGGCAGTGACCCTCTGGGGGCTGAGAGGTGCCCACCTCTGATTGGCTGGTGCCTGAGCAGTGGTTCCCTCTGATTGGCCAGTGGCATGCCCTGCCTGCCAGGGAACTGTTGCCCTACCTCCCACTTTGTACTTCACCGCATACAACCGCCTGTTCAGGGGTCTGATCCGCTCACTGCACCGGAAACTCCTGTAGGGCAAGATGGCTCACCTATTGCTCACCTGTGCACCTGCTGTCCCTTGCCTGGCACAGGTCTGACTTGAGTTGAAGGTCTGCTTCAAACATAGCCACTGTCACTCCTGGGGTCCGCACACCAGGGCCAGCCTCCCTTGAGTTCCCCCTGGAACCTTCCACAGGAAGGAAACTCCCGGCACCAGCGCTGACCGGCCCAGGCGCAGAGCCCTCCCGCCTACCCTGCTGAGACGGCAAACAATCGCTCGTACCTTCCACTGAGGTTAAAACGCTTTTGCACTGTGAGATCACTATTCCTCCAATGCAGGGGTCAGAGATTTTACATTTAAGTCATCCTGGCTACAGACACACATCTTGATGTCACTTTGTAGCATTTATTTTTAAAAGTAAAGATGTCATTAGAATCCCTGTGGCCAAGGTGCTGGCAGGAAAGAATGGGACAGAAGAGCAAATTTCGCCAAAAGAACAAAGGTCTAGGAAACAAAATAGAGGAACCCGCACTTGATGGCCAGAGACACTGCAGGGACCAGGTGCCTGCCCCCGGAACTCTGTATGAAACGAGGAGACAAGCGGGTCAGACTGTGGTCCCACTTCCCAGGCCTGAGTCCCCAGCGAGTGACAGCATTTACTCCAAGTGTGTGGCTGTTACTTAGGTTGGGAACCTGCCAGAAAACCTCTCCGGTGAGTCAAAGCTGATGGGCTGACAGCTCGGACTAAGTGACGTATGTGACACAGAGGGACCCCCCCCACCCACCCACACCGCACATCCGCACGCATCCAACCATGCCTTCATTCATTCTAGAAACTTCTCTCCAGCCGCCTGTGCCCGGGCTGCCGCAGAAATGGCGCCTGGGCTGGCAGAGCCCCTGCTGTGCCCGCCCCAGCGCATCAGCCGTCACCCTGGTCACATCCCGGAGTCCCAGAGGTGGGGTGTGGGCAGGTCCACTCCCGTGTCTGGACCCAATTCCTCCTTGTAAAGTGGGGGTGGCCCGAGGAGGTGTGGGGAACAGGGTGCGCCCACGACTGCCCAAGGATGCACTTCCATGCCCGGGCTCAGCACCACCAAAGTCACAGCGAGTGACCCAATAAAGTCACCAGGGGACACTGTCTGTGTCACCTCTTGCCACGAAGACTGCGTGAGAGAGGCACTAGAGTGATTGCTCGTGAGAACCAGGGTCTCAGGGCCTGACTCCGGGCCCTGTGCCTGGCGCTGCCTTGGGGTCCGGGGGGCACCTAACAGTGATAAAGGGGGTTTGCCCTGTGCTTTGCACACATTATGCACTGAATCCCCACAAAAATCCTGCAGGAGTTACAATCATCACCCGCTTCTTACAGATAGGGAAACTGAGGCACGGGAGGCTAAATGCACAGCTGGTAGGAGTGTGCCAGGATCTGGACCCAGGCCCCCTGCCCCTGACCATTGCCTCATGCCCTGGTCTCCACGCTGTGCCCGGGAGCAGGGCCAAAGCGGGTCCCACCTTCAGGATTGCGGGGTCCCCAGCCGGGCCAGAAACCGTCACACTACCATTTGGGAAAGTGCTGACGTCAGCGGAGTGGATTATATGCGAGAACGTAAATAGAGGGGACAAACACCGGCCAAATTATCTGGCCCAGCTGGCCCGGCTCGCCCTGTGGCAGGACCCACAGCCTCCCGGCGGCCCAGCGGGCTCCGCGGCCACGGTTCCTCTCCGAACCGCACCACCCGTCCGGCAGGGTGGGGCACGGAGAGGGAGACACGGCGCCTGTCCACGAGCTCCCCAAACGCACCAGGCCTGCATGCAAAAGCGCCTCGGGAGACCGTGTAGACACGTGCACACGAGCATGCTCACACACACGTGTACGCTCACACATCACGCACGTGCACACACGTGCACACACACATGGGTGCACACAAACCCGCCCTTCCACACAGCACACGCTCTGACACACGCACACACACACGTGCAGCCTCGAATGATCTTGTGAAGCATTCCCACGTGTGCTGCCTGTGTGACCAGTACTGGACCCCGGGGGAAGGGAGGCCACCAAGCAGACCAAGGACGGTCAGAGAGCCGCTGGCAGTGGCCTGGGGTCTCACCGGGGACCGGGGCCTCCCTGGACAGACACACGGCCCCCTGCTGTGCTGCCTCTGGAATACTTCCATGGAAAGAGGGCCGGGGCAACACCGTGCTTTTGCAAAATGCCACCAAAAGTAGCAGCCGGCCGCTCACCACACCCGGGGCCCTCCACGCTGGGCGGGCCCCAGTCGCACAGGACCCCTCAGATTCCGGGGCACACTGCCCGAACCCGGCCCAGCCCACCCCGAGCGTCTCCTGGAGGAAAAGCAGCTCAGTGTGCCCTGACTTCTCAACTGCCCACCCTGCCCCTGGGGTTCACCAGTCTGAGTGCCGACGACTGTCCGCTCCGACACACAGCGGCCAGTCCCCCGGCACAGGCGCCCCCACACCCCGGCCAAGGCCGCGGCGTCTGCCAGTCCATCTGCCGAGCTGCCCGGCCCCGCGTGCAGGGCGGAGGAAGGGTTAAGGACCCCCTCTGGCACGGCACTCCCGGGACAGGCCTGCTGCTGGGGGCACCCCGCCAACCAAGTCAATGAGGGGCTTTCCAGCCAAGGGAAGCGGCCCAGCCCAGGAGAACGGGCGGCAGAGCCCGGAACGTCCTGCCAGGAAGGAGGGGGCACCAGGCCCAAGCCAGAGGCGGACGAGGGCACCTGCTGACGGGACGCTGTGCTGTCTTCCTGGGCTGAAAGGACGGGGCAGAAGGGGAAGGCCAAGGGCAGCACCCCTCCTCCAGGGAGCGTCCCCGATCTCCCGGGGAGACACGCCTCTCAGACGGGTTTACAGGACTCCCGGCAGGAACCTGAACGCGGAAGTGAGCCGCGGCCGCAGGGGTGCCTCCCGTCCGACTGCGAGCTCCCGCCCTGGGGAGCTGCCACCTTCACCCCTGTCATTCCGTGACCCTCCAGGCCAGGGCGCAAAGGCAGAGCCGCCAGGGGCCCGCAGGTCACGCAGCGACAAGGAACCACGGGCATGACAGGCCACTGGTCCACACGGAAGGCTTTGCAATGAAGAGGGAGGGAGGGAAGAGGGACGGAGGCGGGGAGAGGAGGGAGGGAGGGGGCTGCCGGCCTGTGCCCGCCAAACAGACCCCTCCCTCAGCCCAGACGCAGCTCAGGGTATGAGCCTCTCCGGGGACAGCTGATGATAAACAAGTGTGACGCCATAAGGTAAAACCCCGAGAAGTCAGAGGCACCAAGGAGTGGGCGGGCCAGGCGAGAAGGAGGGAGACTTGGGGCTCAGGCACGAAGGTCAGACTAGACCCCAAATCTGGGGTCCCTGCGCCCGCCTCCCAGAGCACCAGTCAGGCGCGGGGAGACTGGGGGGGAGCAGGGAGCCACGGGGAGACTGGGGGCGGGCGGGGGGGCCGGAGGGAGACGC
>PVJL010013477.1:0-32125 GCA_004026885.1 Lyroderma lyra
CGCACACACACACACACACACACACACACACCTTGGTAATGGCACAGGCTTCAGTGCTCCAAATCAGAAACCAGAGGGGCATTCTAGACGCCTGCAGTTCCCACACTCTCTCTGACCTGCCCCCTCCCCTCCCGTGCTTGAGGTCAGGGCTGCTGTTTGGCCCTGTGTGGTCCCTTGCCCAGTTCCCTGAGTCTTGCCTCCTCCAGTGCTCCACGGTGTCCCTGTCCTGCCTCAGAGCTCAGTCTCTAAAAGGCAAACCCACTTGGTTCCCTTTTCCTCTCAAAGCCCTGTGTCCCCACTCCTGCCCCAGCCCAGCCTTCCTATCCAGCCTCAAGTACTAACCTGGCAGCTCCCCGCCTTCCTTCTTCTCCCTGTCCTCACTCCTTCTTCGCCAACCCCCCTTGATCTGGGGCCATTCAAAACCTTCTGCTTGGTCTCCAAGCAGGTCATGCTGGAATACCCTCCTTCCAACCCCTCGCCTTCCTCTGAGAGCCCAGAGAGAAGCTCAGATGTCGCTCTTTCCCCTCCTCCTTGTTGACACAGTGCCCATAAAGGCCTTGGGCATAATAGGTATTCATTAAACACTTGCTGAGTGGAGGAACAGAAATATCATCCTCTCCCACCTCCCTGGCGCAAGTCAACTGTAGCCCCTGACCCACGTCAGTCCTTTCCCTGGGCCGCTGACCTCACCCAGGCCAGCCCAGCCCGGCCCGGTGCTGCCACCAGGTGGACCCACTGGGCACAGCCCTAGCGCACTGCCCACAAGTGGCTGCAAATTCCTTTTATTGTCCTCCCTGTCCCAGGAAGTATACAAGACTGAGCAACAGCAGGCCTGGACTTGTTATGTTTAAAGAAAATAATCAGAAATCTAAACAAAGTTTTCTTAGCCATAATTATCTTCATATTTTGAAGTCATCTTTAGGTAAAGTACCTCCTAAGAAAGCCAAGCTGAGAAGATAGAGTCCCTTCTGCCTCCAATAGGATTTTCAGACTGCAGTAACACTTGTATGGCACTTCTACAACACAGCACCAACAAAAGATGTTCCATTTCTACGTCCTTATTTCACTGATTAAGTTGTACTGCGGGGAGGGGCTAGGGGATGCAAGCAGACATCTCATTGGTGCACGGAGCTCATCTCACAGTACTTACCAAGTAAGAACTTCCTGTTCCTCTCCTGCCTCCCCTCCCAGCCAGGGCTCAGAACCGTCCGCGAGCCAGATGGAAGCTAAGGTGGGAGGTGAGACACGGCGCACAGACCCCCAGCTCTGGGCCCTAGCTGGTGGAGGAAGAGTGCCCACTCAGAATGCAGTTTGAAGGTCGGGGTTGTCCCACAGACCTGGACATGTCAACTACTGAGCTGAGACAGCGTTGGAACGAGAAAGATCATGGACCAGCCCTAATTCATCCCTAGGCAACAAGAGAGTGCGCACTCATAGAAAAAATTTAGGGGCAGTGAAGGATAGGCACAGAATAAAGTTGGTTTCCTGAAAACCCTCTGTGGGTCCTGTTTATTTGACACACGTCCTCCTGTTAATACACGTGGCAACTGAGCCCAGCCTCTGGCCAAGGAAGAGATGGCATTCACTGAGCAATTATTACCATTCCAAATCCCTTCCCTGTCACCATCGGGCAGTTCCATCCTCTTCGAGCAAGATGAAAGCTAGCTAACGACAACAGACCAACTACTGAGGAGCGGCTGCATTCCCCAAGCTGACTACTCAAGTGCAGATTGTACCAAGCCAGACCCAGAACACCACCCTCTGTCCCTTGTGACCCAGAGAAGGAGACTACCTCACACCAGCCACAGGGCTGGGCAGGCTTTAGATTCACATAATACTCCAGAGAGAACGAAGTTCAAATCCTGACTCTGCTGCTTGACTGCTGGGTGACCCTGGGCAGTTCCCTAACTTCTCTGGGCTTCAAATTCCTTATCTACAAAATGGAGTAATGAAAGTTCCTATCCAATAGGATTACTATGTGGGATAAATGAGGAAACAGGTGGAAACACTTAGAACATTGTCTGGCAGAGGGCAGAGGACTCAATACACATAGTTACCATTATACATCATGGCCCCCCAAAGTGAAAGCCTGCGATGACCTTGGTTCACTGTAATGAATGTTATACAAGACCCGTGGTAATGAAAGGCACAGATTCTAAAAACCAGACTGCCTGGGTTTGAACCAAGCAAGAATGGGAAGCACGCCGTGTGTTTGCTGTACTGCTGTCACTATAGTGAGATACATATAGAAATATGTATACAGACACAACACGTGTAGTAAGAGCTTAATAATGGCCACTGTTATTAAGGAAACAATCATCTCAATAAACCCACACGGGGCCTGAAGTTTCTGGTCACCAAAAGACATCGGAGGCATTGAATGCAGGTCAGACGGGCAGAGTGACCAGCTGGTTTTGCTTGCTTCTGTACTTGTTTAGCAGACGGCAGCGGCTCTCAAGCAAACAGGGCAGGTTGAACCCGGAAACCCAGCCTCCTGGGGCCGGACCCTCCGCCATCGCCTCCAGGCCCCGCTCCCTCTCCTGTGTTACCTGGTTTGGTTCCTTCCTCCAGGGCAGGTCCCACCCCGCAGAGGAGAGGTGAGGTCCCTCGGCCTCCCAGCCTCCCGAGAAGGTTACATTGCCACAAGCCCAGCTCTCTCTGGGCCTGGCTCTCTGCTCAGTTCTCACTGACCTGCGGCCTAAGGACTGAGGGAAAAGGAGGCGGAAAAGATGAAAAGCTGATATCCCTCCCCCGGCCCCATGCAGGAAATAATTGTTTTGCCAGTTCCAGAACCCAAGAAACAAGGGTAACATTGGAGAAAGGACAGGCAAGTGCCATTGAAGGCCATTGTTACCGCCTCCTCTCTGTGTGTCAGGGGAAACAATGGCGTGCTGTGTGTGCGAGGACAATGCTGTGTGTTATCAGCCACTTCTGTGTTACTCCTGGGGATGGGAGGATGAGAAACGGGGACACGGTGCCCTCCTGGGTCCGATGCGCTCTAGAGTTCATGAATCACAGCTACCAGGCTAGTCAGAGCTGGGAGAGGACTCTGGTCTCCCCACCCAAGGTGTCCTTTTATGGAAGTAGGGGACACCCCCTCAGGGTTGTGCTGTCCTTCTCCTCCTCTCTACCCAGCTTTCAGAGACTCTCTGGGTGTGAGAGCCGAAAAGAACCACAGATTGCACCTCCCCAAGCACATATATCATCCACTCCAACCCTTGGCTTTAATGAGGGGGCCCCTGGCTGGGACCAATGCCCAGCCACGCAGCATATTAGCAGCAGGTGGTAAGGCCAGAGGAACCACTATGTAGTAGCATCCCCTGAACCCCCATAACAGACCAGGCACTATATTATGTATGAGCCAGCTCGCAAAATGACCTCATTTGCTCCTGCCTTCAAATCCTGGCTCTGCCACTAATTACCCGTGAATGGTGAGCACATTTTTCCTCTGACCATTAGTTTTCCCGCCTGCAAACTGGGATTGCTTTGGGGTTACTGTGAAGATACATGACTTAATATGTGTACGAGGAGGTTCCCTGGTGGAGTAGTGGCTAGGCTTCAGCACTCTCAACGCCACGGCCTGTATTCGATTCTCAGCCAGGGAACCACCAAAAAAATAAAAAAATATATACGTGTATGAGTAAAAGTCTTAGAACAGTACTTGGCCATAAAAACCACTCAAGAAGGCTGAATGACAAATTAGATGCCCACATTACCCTCTATAACGTGCTCAGAGGCATGAGGAGATGGTATGGAGACAGCTGGAAACCCAGGATCCCAAATAACCAAGTTCAGCTTTGCCACCCACTTTGACCTGAGTGTACTCCAGTTAGGTCCCTGAGGGAAACAGCCACTAACAAATACCCTCAGGGTTAAGACAGGTGACAAATGTGTGGAGAGGGTCAACGGTGATGCCACAGAGAGTAGTGGGGACCGTGGGGATTCTGAGAGCCCATGTCCATGTTTGGGGTCAGCCAGGGCTCCATCCCAGACAACCGCTACGTGGAAGGGTGGGGACAACATGGAGGGCCAGGCCTGCTCTTTTTTAAACAAAAGCCAGAAATTTGTATTTTTTGTCAGATCTCCCAATTTTTAAACACTGCATGACCTAAGGCATTGTTAGTACAGAGCGAGCCCCAAATCATGCAGCTCGTGATGCCTGATCTGGACACAGATGACATCTCCCAAGCCAGTGTGTGCCTGTCATGGTCAGTCTTTTGTCTCCAGTTTGCCTGCTGTCTCCTGGTGAGCTGACCAGGTCACTTCCAAGCCACTTAGAACAGGTAGCATAAAATCAAAAAGACAGACAGGCCCATCCTCCTTAAATACCACTCCCATCTCAGTCTGTGAAATCGGGGGTCAGGAAAAGGAAAACCAGGGAAATGAGGGGGATCTTCCTAAAGGACCACAGGTCTAATCCACCACAGGCCTAATCTGCCTCCTGCAGGTGTTCCTCTGATAAGGAAAGTAACCAGGACTTAATGGTGGGACCGAAGAGCAGACTGGGGACACGCCCATAGTCTTCATCGGTCTCTTGTCATGAACCTAAGTAGTCCACGTGACAAAATGTGCTTGCTGTGCCAACGCAACTCCAAAACAGGGTTTGTCATAGTGAGACTCCACTTCATACCCACTGGGATGGCTGTAATAAAAAAGACATAATAATAAGTGTTGGCGAGGAGGTGGAGAAATTAGAACCCTTATACACTGCTGACGGGAATGCAAAATGGTGCAGCCCCTCTGGGAAACAGCCTGGCAGTTCCTCAAGAAGTTAAACACAGAGTTACCCCATGACCCAGCAGTTAAACTCCTGGGTATGTACCCCAAGAGAAAGGAAAACATAAATCCACACATAAACTTGGTCAAGAGTGTTCACAGCAGCATTATTCATGATGGCCAGAAGGTGGAAACAACCCAAATGTCCATCAACAGATGAATGGACCCACAAAATATGGTATATCCATACGATGGGATTTCTGTATCAATCAAAAGGAGTGAAGTACTGGTACATGATGCAACATAGACGGGCCTTGAAAATACGAGGCTACATGGGATAAACCAGCAAAGAAGACCACATATCACATCATTTCATTCATATGAAATGTCCAGAATGGGCAAATCCATAGAGGCTGAAAGAGATTCGTGGTTGCCTAGGGCTGGGGTGTGATGAAGAGAGTTAGAGGGATGATAGCTCAAGGGTATGGTGTTTCTTGATGTTCTTTCACAGTGTTTCTAAAATTGCAGTGATGGTTACACGACTCCGTGAGTGTACTAAAATCCATTGAATTGTACCCTTTAAGTGGATGCACTGCATATGTGAATTACGTCTCAATAAAGCTATTACCAAAAGGAACCCTAGCCCTTAGGTTGCTTCCCTTAAGCACCTTCTCTTAAAAAATTCTGCATCCATGTTGCTTTCTTCACATCAGCCTCACTTGGGACAAATGCTCTAAAAGGAGGCTTTTCCTCAGGCCCAGGGCTCACATCAGGGTGACTGCCTGGCCTGGTTTGCCCAGGGTTGTCCCAGTGTTAGCCCTGAAAGTCCTGCTTCCCAGGAAATCCCTCACTCCTAGGAAAACTGAGGTGGTTGGTCACCCTTGCAACAATCCTTTCCTGTAGCACAGGACAGCTCTGCCCTTGAGCACTGCCAGTGGCTAGAATAGTCACCAGATAAATGATCCTTGCTCCTTTGGAGTGTAAGTCTTCCTTGAAGTCCTCCTCATGGTCAGAAGACATTTTAATTATCATTTCCATTTTACAGATGGGGTAACCGAGGTTCCAAAGCACGGTGTAACTTGTCAGAACAGAGGAACCAGGAAGTAAGCCTGGGTCTTTTCCAAGGCCCAAGGTACCCCTTCTACTCATCATATGGTCCTCACCACCACTGGGTTGATTGTCCCAGAACACCCTTAGGTTATTCTTGACCCCTGGGGAAGTTAGACAGACATCCAGAGAGAAGCAGCATGAGTTTTTAGCTATGAGAAGACAAGAAGATATGTACAACTTAGTGGTTAACAACACAGACTGCTCAAGTCAGAATACAGGCTCTGCCACTACTTAGCTGTGTGACCTGAGGCAAGTTACTTAACTTCTCTGTTACTCAGTTTCCCCATATGTAATATTGGAAAAATAATAGTACCGTGTGTGTGTGTGACATAGGATTGTTATGGTAAGTAATAAATCAATAAATGTGTAAGAGGCTTAGAATGGCAGCTAGTAGGTAGCAAGTGTATTAAATAAATGAAAGAAAGCACAGATTCATATACCCAGAACTGAAAAGAAATCAGATTTGTCCTAAGAGAACCCAGGCAGTGGGATCAAATCATGGAAATGAACTGTAACATTCTGCTCCGTTCCTTCACATGAAAATGTTTATGGTTTATGGCTGAAACCTCCCCGACTATAGGCAAACCTTTAAAACCAACAGGGTAGTGGCAACCTGGGCAAGACCTACCAAAATGGGATGACACAGTGCAGGCTTGAGGCCCTTCCTGGCTGGCAGACTGGAGCCCAACGGATTCCCTTAATTACCTTCCCACGAGGGCAAAGAGAGCTGGGGTCCTCCCACTGGGGCAGCCCCTACCACCCAGCTCTGCTCTCTGAGACAGGCATCATCGGCATGATTTTACAGATGTGCAAACACGTTCAGAGAAGTTCTAGAATTTGTTCAAGGTATGGCTAATAACATAGAGAGTTGGGATTCAAACTTAGATTGAATTCTGAAGTCCTTCTGCCTTATCGCCTCCATGTATTAGTTATTATTGGTCCATAACAAATTACCTCAAAACTTAGTAGTGTAAAACAGCAAATATTTATAATCATACAGTATTTGAAGGACAGACAGCCAAGGAGTGGTTTAGCTGGGTGGTTCTGGCTTAGAATCTCTCATGAGGTGGCAGTCAAGATATAGGCCAAGGCTACGGTCATCTCAAGGCTCTAGCAGGGCTGGAGAATCTGCTTCTAAACTCAGTACTGAGGTTGCTGGCAGGCCTTAGTTTCTTGTTGGCTATTGGCCTGAGGCTTCAGTTCTGTGCCACTTGGGCCTCTCCAGAGGATTGCTCACAACATGGCAGCCTGCTTTCCCCAAAACAAGATTCAAGAAAAAGAAAGCAAGTAAACTGGAGAGCACCAAGGAGCTGCAGTGTTTGATAACACATCTCAGCAGGGACTTACCATCACTTCTGCCATCTGCTTTTGGTCACACAGACCAATCGTGGCACGATGCGGCAGAGGACTGTACAAGGGTGGGAATACCAGGAAGCAGGGATCACTGGGTACCATCTTGAAGGTGGGTAACTACACTGCTCATCTCTCTAACGACAGACAAGAAGCCACAGTCCTGCCAATAATAACGCAATGTCCCCCCAAAAAAGTCACAGAAATTAATCTTAGTCTAACAACTTTTTGGATGTTGTTCACATTCAGTTCATTCAAGGCACTGGGCTGGCCCTATGAATATAAAGGCATTAAACCTTGAGCTTATAGTGGCTTATGACTGAAAACAAGAATCAAGCCATGTGGATCCTTAAAGAAGAGGGAGAGGCCAAGAAAGAGAGGTGGACTCAGGACTCCAGGATGTGGTTCTAAAATCTAATTAGGGTCTGGGTTCACCCTCAGACAACCTGGGTTTATTTTCCTGGCTGCAACAATATTCTCACAAAAAATTGGAGAGAGGGGAGGGGAGTAGGTGGCAGAGGAGCCAATGCCCTTAGTAACTTACCAATTTCTGGAATTTCACAATTAGTTAGTCTTTCTGTAGATTGAAATGATCAGAACCTGTTGTGAGCCAAATTTTGCTAAGGCAGTGGGGCTGGAAAAAGAAAGAGCCAACCAGATATTGAAGGTGCGTAAGAGAAATGCCAGAGGCTGTGGGCTTGGGGTGCAGAGGAGATGTGGTTCCTTCAAAACCAAGTTCCAGCACTCAACAATTTTAGCCTGTTTTTGAGGTAGCACCTCTGAGCCCTGGGCAAATCAGTTTTGTACTTCCCCCTCAAAACCAGTGGTCACATTCACTGGACCCACCTTGTTGAATAAATTAAATCATTTCCATGAAGCGCCCTGCCATGGGTGTAATAGGAACCTAGGAGGTAATTTCTTTCATTCTCTTCCCTCCCTACCCACCTCTCCCAAACACTTCCTCACCTGCCCTTTAAAACCGATGTCCCCTAAGACTACAGAAAGTCACTAAAAACTCTGAGTGATTTAGTTTCCCTATCTGGATAAGGCAAATAATACCAGCTCCTACCTACCCCATACAGAAGGAAACTATACACGTGAAAGCAATTTTACATTCTTCGACACGGGGTGGGGGGTGGGGGTAGGGATAAATTCCAAGAATTCCGATGCGAACAGCCACATTTTAACCCCAAGCACCCAGAGACACAGATCACCCCTGAACAGCTACGTGTCCAAGGTGTATGCCAATGCAGGCGCATTCCTCAGATAAGCCAGCCCATCCACTTGAGTCAAGGGAAAATCAGAGTTTCCCCTTGTCTGGTAAGTAATAAGCCAACTCATTTCCTCCTCCCGAAAGCCATCCCGCGCCCACGGCCTCCCGATCCGACCGCCACCGCGTCGCCAGGCGCAGCGACCCAGCCCTCCCGCCCTCCTAGGCTCCTCCCTATCTCGCAGTGTCGCACGCTGGGCAGCTCCCGCCACCCTGAAGGACTCCAGCCCCCGGCATGCCCCGCGGCAGTTGTTAGGGTCACGTGACAGCGCTTCTCTCTGAGGCGATCACATGACACCGGGAAGATGGCTGCGTTGACAGTCGAAAACTTTACAGCGCTCCAGAGCCTCCTGAAGGTAAATTGGAGGGACGGCGACAACGTGAGGCGGGCCTTTGTCCCCAGAATTCTAGGCAAAACAGGAATTGGGAATAAACGGACCTGATTTGGAGCCACGCCTCTGCTCCTACCTTCCTGTACGGCGCCGGGCAAGTGGTTACACCTTTCCGAGATTTTTAAAAGCACAACAAAATTAATACCGCCCTTACAGCATGATGGGGGGACAAATAAGATAATGATCGTGAAGGCGCTCAGTGCCTCCCTAATAGCATCTGCAGTTGGTGCATTAGGGTGGTCATTGCTAGGTCCACAAGGCCAGTTCAGATTTTTTTTTAAATTCATTTTTATTGTTAGACTTATTGGGGTGACATCTGCTAGCAAGGATGACACCGGTTTCAGGCATACAATTCCACAGTGCATCGTCAACTTGTTGTATAATAAGTTCACCACCATCCAGCAGCCCCTCTGCGCTCCAGCAGTTGGGAAGCTCTCTCTGCGTGCGCCTAGCCCCCTGAGTAAAGCATGCGTTCTTTGTTCTACTGAATCCCGGTTTTCTGTGCTTGCTTTGACCTGTGTAAGGGCCAAAGCACTCTCCTGATAATCATTTGAAAGATTGTGAGGTTGACGGGGACGTACTTCCAAGGGCTTTGTGAGGATCAAATTGGAATTATTTGCTTAACTTCTGACTTCCCCGGCCCTAGGGGCGGCCTTATCTTCCTTTGTAGAACTTGTCATTGGCAGACTTTATGCGTCTATTTGCCTGTCTTTCTTAATCACAAGAATGTAAGATCCATGAGGAACTTTGTTCAGAAACACCAGATGAAGATGAGGTAATTAAACTGGGCAGTTGTGTGTGGTTCATCATTCATGGCACAACCTTCATCATTAGTCCCTCTGTTGTTTTAACCACCTCCCCATTCTTTATCCGTATTCTCCATCCCTGAAGGCAAATAGGTTATTAGCAAATTTGTTGCTAACAAGTGTGCTCCAAACACTGGGCACACAGCACATGCTTGATAAATAGCTGTTAGATTAATTAATGAATGAAGTAATAAAGCTGGAACTGGAAATCTAGAGCTTATATCCTAATTGGATTGTTTGCTTTTTTACTATTGTGTTTTAATATTCTAAACACTACTGTTATGTTGGGTATATGGTCAGCAAATATTTTCTCCTAGTCTGTAGCTGTTTTTTCATCCTCTTCATAGGAGCTGTATTAGTTTGGTAGTTCTATAACAAAGTACCATAAACAACAGAAATTTCTTCTCACAGTTCTGGAGACCATGAACCTGAGATCAGGGTGTCAGCCAGGTTGGTTCCTTTTGTGGGCTGTAAGGAGCAATTTGTCCCATGCCTCTTCTAGCTTCTGTTAGTTTCTGGCAATATTTGGTGTACCGTGGCTTGTAGATCTCTACCTTCATCCTCACATGATATTTTCCCTGTGTCTAAATATCCCCTTTTAAAAAGGACACTGGTCATTTTAAATTTGGGTCCACCCTATGACCTCATCTTAACTAATTACATCTACAAAAACTCTATTTCTAAATGAGGTTACATTTTGAGGCACTGGAGATTAGGACTTCAATACATGAATTTTAGGGAAACACAGTTCACCCCATAGCAAGAGCTTTTGAAGAGCAAAAATTTTTACTTTGATGAGGTACAGTTTATTGATTTTTTTCTTTGTTCTACGGAACTTTTATGACTTGTACTTTGGTGTCAAGTCTAAGAATTCTTTGCCAAGCTATAGATCCCCGAAATTTCTCCTTAAAAAAACTTTTAGGGGTTCCCTGGTGGTGTAGTGGCTAGGCTTCAGCACTCTCAATGCCGAGGCCTGGGTTCAATTCCCAGCCAGGGATGTACCCTCCCCTCCCCCGCCCAAAAAAAGTTTTATAGTTTTATATTTCACATTTACAATATGTTTTACATTTAAGTCCTTGATCAATTTTGAGTTAATTTCATATAAGGTATGTGAAGCAGCTTGAGATTTTTCTTTTGGAGGGCCTATGAATGTCCAGCACCATTTATTGAAAAGTCTATCCTTCCTCCATTGAATTGCTTTTCCCTTCAAACATACTTTGTCAAGAATCAATTGGGCATATTTGTGTGTGTCCATTTCGGGGTCCTCTGTTTTTTCTTCATTGATCTATGTGTCTGTCCCTCTGACAATACCATTACTTATTCTAATTTTTTTGTACATTCCTTGGGACTTCCTACGTAGACAATAATGTTATCTGAAAATAGGAACAGTTTTATTTATTTATTTCTGATTTGTATACTTTTTATTTCTTTTTCTTTCCTTATTTCAGTGGCTGGACTTTTCAGCACTATGTTATAGAATACAAGTGGTAAAAGCAGACATCCTTACCTTCTCAGTTTTAGTCTTTCACCCTTAAGCACAGTTTTTGCTTAGCATAGGTTTATTGTAGATGCTCTGTCAAATTAAAGAAGTTTCCCTCTGTTCTATTTCTATGAGAGTTTTCATCAAGAATGGATGTTGAGTTTTGTCAGTTGCTTTTCCTGCATTAATTGATACCATTGTGATTTTCTTTTGAAGTCTGTTAATATGATGGATTACATAAATGTTCGAATATTGAACTATCCTCACATCCCTGGAATAAATTCCACATGGTCATAGTGAATAATCCTTTTTTATATTGCGGAATTCTATTAGATAATATTTTGTTCAGGAATTTTGCATCTATTTTTATAAGGGATATTGGTCTGTAGTTTTGTTTTGTTTTGTTTGTATAGTCTTTGTCTGATTTGGATATCAGAGTATTTTAACTCTGTGAAATGAATTGGGAAATGTTTTCTGTTTATCTGATACTAATGCAACTACTCTTGCTTTCCCTTGATTAATGTTTGCATGATATATCCTTTTCCATCATTTTACTTTTAACCTGTCTTTATCATTATGTTTGAAGGGAGCTTCTTGTAGACAGCATTTGATTGGTTGTATTTTTTAATCCACTCTGCCAATTTATCTTTTAATTGATATATTTAGACCATTTACAACTAATGTAATTATTGATTCTATTTCTTGTCTGTTCTCTTATGTTTTATGTTTTTGTTTCTTTTTTCTTTTTCTACTTTCTGGGGTTATTTGAACATTTTTAGAATTCCATTTTGATTTATCTGTAGCATTTTAAAATACATTTCTTTTCATAATCTTTTTAGCGATTGCTCTAGTTATTAAATGTATATGCATAACTTATTACAATCTGTCATTGTCATCAGTTTATCAGGGTGAAGTATAGAAATCTTATCTCCCTTTACTTTCCCTCATTTATAATATAATTGTTTTAAACATTTCCTCTACATACATTCAGAGCCACATCAGTCAGTGGTATAATTTTTTTTCAACTTTCAAATAATTTAGAAACTCAAGAGAAGGAAAACCTGTTGTATTTACCCATACTTTTGCTTCTCACAATCTTTCTTCATGGTATTCTAAGATTTTTAAAATTGTTCTTTCTGTTATGACAGTTTATTTTAGCCATTCTTTTAAAGTACGTCTTGTGACAAATATTCTTTGTCTTTCATCTAAGAATGTCTTTATTTCCTCTTTATTCCTGAAGGATATTTTTGTTGAGTGTAGGATTCCAGGTTGACAATTTTTTTTTCTTAGCACCTGAAAAATATTGTATCACTTCCTTTTTGCCTCTTTGGTTTCTGGTGTGATATCTGCTGTCATTCTAATTGTTCTTCTCTTATGGATAAGATATCGTTCTTCTCACTGCTTTCAAGATTTATTTTGCTTGAAGATTTTTTTCTTTTCAAGATTAGCCTCTACTAATACCACAAGGTGGTGGGACTTGTGACTATGTGGCAGGGAACTCCCTACTTGGTCCCACCTCCCTACTTGGTCCCACCTCCCTGCTTGGTCTTCTCTGACACCACTTTAGCAGGGGTATTGGGACACCTTGTTACAACTGCACAAGGATGGAAATCTATGTTCCCCACTCAGATTTTGCTGCCAGTTCCTACTGTGGTGTTTCACTGGAGTAGAGTAGTGATTTTCTCAGGCAGGCATGTCCAACCTACAGCCCAGGACAGCTTTGAATGTGGCTCAGCACAAATTCTTAAAACGTTATGAGATTTTTTTCCAACCTTTTTTTAAGCTCATCAACTGTTGTTAATGTTGATGTATTTTATGTGTGGCCCAAGACAATTCTTCCACCGTGGTCCAGGAAGTCCAAAAGGTAGGGACACCACTGGTCTAAGGTTTTGCATTTGTTAGGCTGCCCCTTTCTTGGTCCTTTGGTTAGACAGAGCAGGTATTTGTTCGAGCTTTTTTCTTTCTGCACCATTGGAATTCTGGGTTGCCCTCTTCTTCAGCTCAAAGTCTAGGACATATGAACAAAAAGCAAACCCAGGGAACTCACTGCCATGTCATTCCTTGGTTGTGAGGTCCATAGCAGGTCTGCTCCTCTTCCCCTTTCATAGTTGTCTTAGGTTGTTGGCTGTATAGTGCCCAGAAGTGTTAGTCATATTAAATAGGAAGAATAAGGAAAAGTACTTCTACTCCGTCTTCCCAGAAATGGAGGTACCCTATGCTCCTGTACATCTGGAGTCTCAAAGGCGTCACATCATTACTGAGACAGTATTATGTTCTAAAACGTGCATTTGCATTGTCTGTTCTTTTTCCATCTGTGAATTACTTTATAGGCCTCCTCAAAAGATGTTGTCAGACAGCTATGCCAAGAGAGCTTCTCCACTTCAGCCCCTGGCTCAAAAATACTCTTGGATATGACGTGTTCCAGCCTGTCTGTGACCCAGGAGGAGGCAGAGCAAGTAAGTGTCGTCTGAAATGACCTTTGGCCCCTGGATTCCCAACTCATCAGTCTCTTTCTTGACCTCCCAGTCATTGTTGTGTCCAAGGAAATTTTCCTCCTGAAATGTCTATTGACATTATAGCCAACATAAAATAGACTTTCTTTTTAATGTTAGTGAACTTAAAAAGCTGTTGTCTTTAAACTTTCACTTCCTGTGGTAAGTGAGGCACGGATGGGAGAACTATGCCGGGAATCAGAGCCCCTGAGCATTTCCTTTTCAGACTTTTACCTGGACAGTGCGGCCAAAGGCCAATCTTTTCATGATTTTCTTCCCCAACCTGTAACTTGTTGATGCTGATAAACGGTTGGCTGGATAGCTGAGCAGCCTTTTCAGGGGTCATGGGGCAGAACCTGCAGAGCCCCTGTAATGTTGGGGAGGCTGTATGCCTGAACCTCTCCGGTCTCAGCTGATGACCAGGAGGAAAAGTGAAGTGACTCGGCGTATGCAGCACTTGCAGCCTTGTCCTCCCAGGGCCAGTATGTCTCTGCAACAGGACTCCGTCCACACTACCCTCTGGTGTTGTTGTTGTTACTATTATTATGTTTAATCTGGAGTTTTGTTCATTGAAGTCATCTGTAGAAGAGTAAAAGGCATAAGTAAGATTATGTGAGTTGGAGGCTTAGTTTGGGTTCCCCAAAAGTAGACCCTGAGACACAGACTTGGGTGCAGATAGTTACTTGGGAGGTGATTCTAGAAAGCACCAAGGAGAGAGTGGGGTAAATAAAACAGGGAAGAGAGACATGCTGTAAAAGGGTATGTTAATGAGTGCTTACTACTGTAGGCAGCTGGAGCTCGATCTTGGGATCCTGTAAGAAACCATGTGAGGCACACCCCAGCATTGTCCCCTGGAAGGCAGAGAGGTTGGGGCACTTACCCTCTAACACCCCATCCCCTCTGGGTTGTGCCTGCCTGTAGCTGAGCAACCTCCAGTGGCACAGAGAAAGCCCTGAAGCAGAGAAAGTGACCTTCAGAGAACCGTCTTAGCATTGCCGCATTCAGCTAAGCATTGTTACATTCACAGGACGACCATAGCCACATTCGGCTGCAGAGTCACTGGGCACAGCGTTCTAGCAGGGCAGTGTCCTGCACCTCTCATCCACAGGGGAGGTCCAACAGCCAGCCTGGAGCTGTTTGTTCTCTTTGTCCAGGCAAGGTCATGACATTTCTGCCATCCTGGATTCACCAGCCAAACCCTGCAGGAGCCAGTACCTCTGGTAGCCAGCCATTCAGCACGCCCAGTTTCAGGTTCTGGCAGCGGGAGTGTGGCCACACGCAGGGAGGCCCAGAGCCGCGGGCCCCCTGGGTGCCGATGCAGGCCTCCCCGTCTAGAGCCAGCGGGCCAACGCGGTGTTGCCTAGTAACACTGTTGACTTTGCCCTTCCCTCAGGTTACCAGGGGAACAGGCTAGAAAGTTAACTGAAGGTCAGATTCTGCGCAGAAGGAAAGGGGATTTATTAACTGCCCACAAGCAATTTAACAGCTTCCTGTGGCAGCGGCTGCATCTGTCCTTTAAGGTGACAGGTGAAGTTAGAGGCGCGTGGGCATCATCCTGCGACCGAGGCCTCAGGACTCGTGGGACTCTGTTGAATGACTGAGGCAGTGTGAGGCAGGCAGGGGGTTGAGCCCTGTCCCCTGTGCCCTGTGCCCCTCTCCTCACCACCCAGGGCTCCCCATCTGTCCCGCAGCTGCTCTGGGCTCTGCACCGCCTCACCAGGCTGGCAGCCTTCCGTGACCTGTCCTCTGCTGAGGCCATCCGGGCCCTCTTTCCTGAAAACTTCCACCAGAACCTCAAAAACCTGCTGACAAAAATCATCCTGGAACACGTGTAAGTGCTCATTTCTTGCGAATTGCCTGTAACACTTATGTTTTTTATTCCTATTTTAAAAATAATATGTTCATTCTTGAAAAGCAAACAACAGGTGAACCACACAGAGCGTTAGCCATATTGATTCCTTAATGGAGAGCCTTACAGGACTTGTTTATTCTCCTCCATTTACACACATGGATGCTGGTGTTTCGTTTTTGTTTCTAATACAATGGGGACATGCCACCCTATAACTCACTTGTTTTCAGTTAACAGTATTAACATTGATGGTATTTCAGGTCAATCAATATTTACCCTCAATATTATTTTTAGTGGCTAAACATATTTCATTACATATATAGAATATGTTTCTTTATTACACACACACACACACACACACACACACACAAGAAATTCAGTATAATTTAAAGAAATTCCCAAGTGTTGAACATTCAGGCTATTGGCCATTTTCACATCAGTGGACAGTTTATCCTAGAAACTTTGTTCCTCTGCTTAATTATTTTCCTACTGGGTTCAAGGCAGTGGGCGTATTGAGGCTTTGGCTTTATATTCAAGTTGGCCGTCAGAAAGACTGCCTCAGCTGCTTTCACACCAGTGGGATGTGAGTGTGCCATTCTCCCCAGACCTTTACCAGTACTGCGGGAATTCTGTCTGCATTGTTTTGTCCCAGTTTCGCTAATGGCAGATGGTACTTCATATCAATTTCTGCATCTTTGCTACTAGTGATACCCAATGCTTTTTATATGTTTATCGGTCATATTTATTTCTTTTGTGAATTATCTCTGTATTATCTTGTCCGTACAATTTAATCATAATTGATGAACTATTGGCTAGCAGCAGGCTCGGACAGACCTCTCTGACAGAATAACAGTTAATGCCTATTTCCAAAGGATTTTGTTGTTCCTTAAGAAACTTTCTCATACAGGGTCACACTTCATGCCGATTCTGTTTGGCATTGCTCTGTTTGGCATTGCTCTGTTTGGCATCGCACTGTGACGCTATTTGCTATAGCATTAGACAGATCTCTTTGGGTGTGTTTTACATAACAGGCAATACACTGTGTAGTACTCACAAATGCTCAATAGAAAGAGAATAGGTTGATCTCTGTTTTGTCTCTGAGAATGATAACATGACAAGATGACAGTGCATTAAGCCTTTTCTCCCCCTAAGCTGTGAAAACTAACTAATAGCACCTGTGGCCTTAACATCACTGAGTTTTGCAAAACCAGCAACAGCTGTTGGAGCCAGGCATTTCTGTGTTCCTTTCCTGTCACGGGATTACAGATTTGAAGATCATAGAAGGGGCAGAGGCCCAGGTCCACAGGCCTCTCTCATTATCAGAAGACTTAATTTTCATCCCTTTCCTATCATTTTTACCTCATCTTTTCCTCTTAAACAGATCTACCTGGAGAACGGAAGCCCAAGCCAATCTGAGTAAGTACCAAGAAATCTGCCTTCTCCCTCTTTGGCCTCCTGCCCAGCCCCAGCTCTACAGCTAACAGGTGGCCTGAGTTTTTACCAGAAATCAAAGTCAATTAACCTAATCCTAAACCACAGTGTGTGTTGATTTTCTTTTTAATTCCACTTTTTAATTCCTTTCTGATTATAAACTTAATATAATATAGGCATGTTATTAACAAAACAAACAAAAATGTCCAAACCAGAAAGTGAAATACTTAAAATAATTATATTTCCATTAGGAAAAAGCCATCATTGAAATTAGTTTGGTAGATTGAATAAAAGTGGAAGTTTAACAAATAGTCACAAAACTCTCTGAGCCCATCACTGTGCTGAAGAATTCTACCTGCATTAACTCACTTAGTCCTCCCAGCAACCCTGGGCGCTAGGTTAAGATTATCCCCATTTTACAGATTAGGAAACAGAGGCTCAGAGGTTAGACAAGTGAGAGAGCCCATCTTCAAGCCAAGACTATCTCAAACAAAAGCTCTTTCTGCTATTGTTGAAGCTATACATTTCCTCAAACGCAGGCCATAACTTCATCGTCTCTACTTGGCATCATTTTCTCTCATTCTGTCCTGACGTCTGGAGTGTTGGGTGTTCAGGCAGAAGCCTGGAGATGCTGCCCACCACGAATCATTCCCGAGTGCAGGTGGCATGGCTCAGTGGTGAGGTCCATGACTTGCTGGGTGTCCTGGACCCCATCGGTCTGTCTCCCTCAAAGGTTTGCTGTGTGGATCACATGCATTGCACATGTGTAGCCCTTAGAACCACCTGTCACAGAGTAAATATATGTGGGCAGCATGAGCTCTGACTAGAACTGTCCCCTCCACAGTCTCCCTACCACGCCTGGTTGACCTGGACTGGAGAGTGGACATCAAAACTGCCTCAGACAGCATCAGCCGCATGGCTGTCCCCACCTGCCTGCTCCAGATGAAGGTATGTCCACTGTCCTTCCATCCCCAATAGAAGGAAAGGAGGGGCAGCAGTGACTCAGCATGCCTCTGGGCCATTGAAAATATCAGTCTCCAAAGTTTAGGGATCTCTAACTCCTAAATGAAAAAGATTAAGCATCCCCCACCCCCCAATGCAGTATAGTAGACTCTCCATTAACTGGCCCCCATGCTGGATAAATGTAGTAATACTTCTTCGATTTTTTTTGCTGGTTGCTTGAATTCTGGTTAACGGAGAGTCTACTGTATTTACTTACAAAGTGTATGCATACTATTGTACTAACATATTGTAGTCATAATAAAATATCTACCAAAAATCGAAATTTTAAAGTAAGACAAACACAAAACATAAATTTTTAAAGTGATTTGCTGATACCTAAAGCAGCGCTATTCAACCTTTTGACTCTCTGGGCCACTATGAAAGAAGAAGAATTGTATGGAGCCACACATAAAATACACTAACACTAATGACAGCTGATGAGCTAAAAAAAAAAAAAAGGTCCATGCATAATATTTGTAATTTTAAGACTGTACGAATTTGTGTGGGGTGACACACAAAGCCGTACTGGGCCACACGTGGCCCGTGGGCCATAGATCGGACAGGCTTGACCTAAAGGTTTCCTTATACACCTACTGGAAAGTTTAGCTTCAACAGTAAGAGCGCATTTGGATTTCAAGTTGCATTCTTAATAATTTTGTTACACTTCAGCCACTTCTCGTCCATATGATTAGTTCATCACTTGTAACGTGTCTGATTGAGGGCTCCTATCAGCAGCTGGAGAAGAGTCAGTTCTTCATTTCCTGGTTCCCACGCTCTTGGCCTCATTGGTGTTAATCGTCACAGTTCTTTTCAAGAGTCTTTTCACGTCACATATCCATTGTAAGGGTTTGTTTAGTTAAAACTAGATAATATAATGCTGTATTTACTTAACCAGGCACGCAGAAACTCAACGCCTATAAGACAATGAAAACCTAAGGGTGCCTCTAACAACTAAGCATAAATATTACTAAAGCTTACTTTTCTAAAAGATGCAGATAAATAAAGGCAGAAGGTGTAATATTTTTCCTACGTCCCAGTGGATTCTTGTACAACCCTAGAGCGTGCTGTGTAGATTTCCAGTTTGAACACGTGGACTGTTTTCTCGCTGAGCGTTAGGCGGGCAGAGGCGCGGGTGAGCCTTGCTTCTTGGTCCCCGCCCTGAGCTGTCCTTGCCAATGGACCGTGACCTGGGCCTCTGAGACCCCACCCTCTTCCCCACTCCCAGTTGCTGCATGACTCCAGGGCTAGGACTTTCTGCAACTCTGAGCCGAGAGCCTCTTGTCAGAGTTTGCTCAGAATGGGGGAGGTAGGGCTCATGGGTCCAGGGCTCACTTACAGGGCCATAGGAAGAGAGGCAGCTTTGACTTTTGGACCACATTGTCTTTTCAGATCCAGGAAGACCCTAGTCTATGTGGAGACAAACCCTCCGTGTCAGCTGTCACCATGGAGCTGAGTAAAGAAACACTGGACACTATGTTAGACGGGCTCGGCCGCATCCGAGACCAGCTTTCTGCTGTGGCCAACAAATGACCACAGCCAGCTGCCAGCCCCACTGCCGAGCCCCAGCTGCCCGCCGGTGATGGAGCGCCCTCGCGACAGCAGGTGCAGCCCACAGCAACCGGAGGGGGGCAGAGGAAGGCTGCCATCCAGAAGGCACGGCGGATTGGGAGGAAGCGGCCATGCCCCCACGCTGTCCTCACTCACCTCTTACTGAAGCCGACAAGCAGAGTTCCCCGTCTTTGAAAGGCTCCAGCGTGCGCTGGCAGTGTGAGGGAGCCCCGTCTTCATCAGCAGCCTCTGCAAGGCTGATTGGTAGACTCAGCCCAAATCGTGGAGCTTGTGTAGTAAGTTCCTTTCTAGCATTAGTTCTAACTATTAACGGTTCATTTCCAGCCCTGGGGCGCATGGCGGGAATCAGGTCCAGCGGCCCCTGCTCCTCTGTCAGAGCAGCCAGGCAGACCCCACAGAGCAGGGCCACCATGGTGTGGCCCCCTGCCCTCCCAACGTCCCGCAGCCCTGCTGGCCCACCTCCCAGCACTGGAGGTCTCAGAGGGGCCTGATACCCTTCATGAATCTGGGGGCCCCTTCCTTGACACATGCAGCCCTTCTAGGGTGAAGACTAGGGTGGGAGTGATTGGAAATAAATAACAGTTCTGAAAGCTTCATGATTCTGGTCACGCTGCTTGGAGCCTCTGTCCTTAGCCTGAGTGTATTGCCTTAGGCTAGTGCTGCCTGTCATTTGTAAAGAGGGTCCCAGCTTCTAAGTCCCAGCTAAACCCGTGACCACGGTGTGCCCTGAAACCAGGCACGTGACCCTTACTTCCCTCCCTGACAGCATGTACGTCACGGGAGCTGTGGTGAAAGCACTCCTGAGAGTCTAACCAAATGAGATCGTCTTTGTCACAAGCCTGACACATCAGGGACTCGGGGCGTAAGGCCTTGCCCCCTCATCCAGATCGCCCCAGTAGCAACAGCGTGCTGCCTGCTCTCTGAGCGCTGCTTTGGGGGCTCCTCGGGTGGCCGTGCCAGCGGCGGGGGAGGACCGTGGGGGAGGAGGCGGGACATGTCAGCAGGGACGCCAGCTCCGCCCCTCCGTGGTAAGGTGCTTGACCGCCAAGCCTCAGTGCTGCCCTTCCCCACTGTTTAAAATTAGATGAGGATAATATCACCGGCTTTAGGGCTTTCGTGAAGATTAAATGATGCGATGGACCTAACAGCAGTTAGCACTGTTACGGCAAATAGGAAGGGCTCGATGACGTTAGCCTGGATTATTAATGGGAAGGAAAGGAGAGCACTGTGCATCCATTGTTTCCTCCGCTGGGACAGTGTGGTGACAGTGGTACTACCCTCCCTTTGTCAGTGAGGAGATCCGCTCAGCGGGGTTGTCACCTGCTGCTCCATGGCCTTGTCAGGACTCGGGCCCAGATCCCCCTAGCTTTCTCTCCCACACAAGACTCCACGAGGGATGCGGCATTCTGTGACTTCAGTGCCGCTTGGAGGCCGCTGGAGCTGGAGGAGAGGAGCCTTCCCCCCTCTGGGTAAGACAAGGGAAGAAAGGCCAAGCTCCTTGTCGGTGGGCTCCTGGAAGCTGAGCTACCTTCTGCGAAAAAGACAGTTCTTCACCCTTTGGGGGCACACCCCTTGGGAATCTGATGAGTGCTGTGGTCCCTTCTGCAGGAGATGGACCTTCAGTGTCTCACATTCAGTGACAAAGTTTCATGGCCCTGGAAGGAGCCTACCTGGCTGAGCGCCGCGTCATGAATTCCACCCTCTCTGTTCGCCTTCCACTCCCTGGGACCCACACGCCTCTTCCAATCCCATCCTCTGGGCCTCCAGAAAAAACTAACTTGGAGCAGGGAGCCTAGCCTAGGTGTCTGGACAGTTGGACATTCATTCCTTTAGCCAGATTCACCTGAACAGAACCATCTGGGTGCATGACATCGAGAGGGCATTCAGTAACTGGAGAAGTCAATGAATGTTTGCCACCCTTCACCTCATGTGCTCATTGGAGGGACTGTCCCCCCCCGCCCACACCCCCCATCAGGGAGGATGGATTGTAATATATTTCTGGTTAGCCTGACCCTACCTCAGGAAAACCTAGCTTCTACCTATTGATCTCAAAGTAAGAGGAAGCTTAGAATGGGCTGGTTGGAATGATGTTGGCAGGCTCTGGGCTACAGCAGTGGTCCCTAGTTGTCCAGTACTTGGTTGTTGGGTGATTTGGGGCAGCGGGGAGCATTGGCTTGGGGGATGAGTTTGGTAGAAGATGGCTGTGCATTGGTTGGTTTGCAATTCAAAGGTGCACTCTCAGGAGAGTTGTTTGCTGTCACTACTCCAGGAGGGTAGTTTCTCCAGGATCAAAACCTAGGCTGACCAGACACCGTGTTTGAAATGGGACAGAGACAACGGTACAGTCTGTTTCAAAAGACCAGCCTACTGACACCTTGAATGTAGCCCAGTGAGACTAGGATCACCGTACGTAATGTTTGAAGTGGGACAGTACCGTTGTTTTCTGTCCCGTTTCAAATGGGATGTCTGGTCAGCCTATCAAGACCCCAAATGTCAGGGCATCAAGAATACAGAAAATAAAAGTCAGTACAAGCTTGTGCTGCAATAACAAACAATCCCAAGGTTGCAGTGGCTGCTAACACAACGAAAGTTCATTTTGGCTGCACAGCCAATGTAAGTTGGGGATGGGGACAATTGCTCTCCTCACCGTCATCACTAAGGGGTTCAGATGATAGAAACATCATCTTAACATTCATCCACAATTGTCCAGACAGGACGAGGGGACGTGGCAGATGGCTTTTAAAGCTCTTGCCCAGAAGTGACAGGCAAGCCCCATAGGCATGCCTAACTTAAAAGAGGGCAGAGAACACCAGTCCTCCCATGTGCCAGGAAGAGAAATAGGATATTTGCAATTAGCTCTGATAACTACTGTCCCCCATCATCTGAACCAAAAGATTTTTTCCCCTAAGCTGGTTTGCACGTACAAGCAAAGGCACGGTGAGTAATAATAGGCACTCCAGCTCGACATCTTTCCTCATAAACGTTATCACCTGTGCGGCACTTGAAAGCATCTGAAGTATTTTTCAGTATCTTATTGCCTCTCCACTCCAACCCCGTGAGATCAGTGGAGCATCCATTCATTAAGGATTTGTGCACATTACGGAGGAAAAGTCAGCTCCGAGAGGTCCAGGGTGGAGATAGACCACCAACTGGAGTCTTTACACTCAAAGGCTGGTGGTTTCTCCATTCCTGCCTCAATTTAGGGAAAAGGAAACTTGTGATTCTTCACCGACAGCCAAAGCTGTCCCTTACCCTGGCGACTTCCAGCTCTCCCCCATCAGTCCCGCCTTACCACTTCCTTCTGGGTCATCTTTATCCTCCTTTGCCTCCCTTTTCTGGTGACTTTCAAGGCCAAAGGCATTGACGTAAGAACCAGGCATTTGGGTCTTTCCCACGCCAGCCGGTTTGCTATGCTCACAGTGGGCGCCACATCCAGGAGTTATTAGTCAAGCTCTGTGGCCTGGTATTTACACACTTCCAGAAGGTGTGGTACACGAGGCTCTCTGTTATTTTGTTCAGTAAGCTGAGATGTTATCAGAAATGAGAGAGGGTTTTTTATTACTTTTTTAATATATGTTTTTTTTATCTAGAAACCACTGGCATGTTGAAACTTTTCCAGTGGTTGAATATTTACAAGAACGATTTGGACCTGTCACCACTGACTTCCAAATACTGGTAATTCCCGAACAGAACTCTCTTTACCCACGTGATGTTGACTTTTGTACGACTTCCTTCTTCGGTGCCCACATTTCTGTGCTTTAAGTGTTGTTTTTACAACTACTCTAAAAAGAGAAGAAGATACACTGACAGTATTCCCCAGTGGGTGCCAGAGGACCCCAGTCCCCCAGGAGAGAAAACCATGCTTCCTCTGAGGAAGCGTCAAGAGCTCAAAAAGGGAAATATCAGAAACTGAGTTTCTTTCTTTCTTTCTTTCTTTCTTTTTTTTGCTTCTGATTTATTTTTTATTGTTAGATATAGTGGGGGGACATTGATTAAATGAGAATGACATAGGTTCCAGGTGTACAGTGCTACAGTGCATCACCTAGGTGCTGCACTATGTGTGCACCACCCAGCGCCATTTCTCTTTCCATCACCGTGTATTTGGCCCCTGCTCTCTCCTCTCCCAGCCTCTCCCTGTTCTCACACCTCCTTCCCCTTGCCACTAAATATATGACTGTGTCCATGAGGTTTCTTTTTTCCTTTGGTGCTTTCCATTTTATATTCCACATATGAATGAAGTCATATGGTTCTTGGTGTTTTCTCTCCGGTTTATTTCACTAAACATGATGATCTCCAGGTCCATCCATGCTGTCACAAATGGCAATATTTCATCTTTTCTTACAGCTGAGTAATATTCCATTGTGTATATGTACCACAGCTTCTGTATCCAGTCATCTATTGAAGGGTGCTTTGGTTGAGAATTTGAGTCTCTATTAGCCCTGGGCTCCTGGGAAAGACTCTGATGGGCTGTTATGCCTTATCTGTAAGTGGAGATAAGTTCACTCCTTAAGAAATACACATAGGGGAGTTCCCTGATGGTGTAGTGGCTTAAGGCTTCAGCACTGGCGCTGTCAGCGCTGCGGCCTGGGTTCGATTCCCAGCCAGGGAGCTACCCACATACCAAAAAGCAAAAAAAAAAAAAAAAAAAAAAAAAAAAAAAAAAAAAAAAAAAAAAGAAAAAGAAAAAAGAAATACACATAGATTTACAGTTAACTACAAAGTAGACCCTTTGGCCGAAGAATGGGAGGTTCTTGGCTACTGGTATCATTGTTGCATTAGCCATAGGGCCACAGACACATACCACGCAGTGAAGACAAGTTAAATGATAAATGAACTGGGGGACACTTTGGGACAGCGATCTGCAGCTCAGGGGAGGCCTCTGGTTAGGATTTCAAGAGCTCTGATACAGCTCCTTCTCCAGTCGTTCTTTGGCTTATTCAGTGTCCGGGAGTGAGGGTCCCTGTTAGTTAGGATATCAATTTGACTACTTAAAAAAAAAAAAACAAAACATTTCCATGGCTTGAAGAGCTTAGTTTCTCTCATGTAGAAGTCTGGGCTGGTAGACGGTTGGAGGAGGTAGGATGGTTCTGCTCCAGGAGATGATCCATAGATCTTGGTTCCCTCCATCTTGTTGCTTAACCAGCCACTAGGTCTTGCCCTCATGCCTGTGAGCAAAGCCTGCTCATCACGATATGCCAAGTCGGCACCGCAGCCCACAGGGAAGAAGATACAGGAAGAGGAAGTATATCCCAGAAACTTCCACCTATCTCCTCTCGTATGCCATTGCCACAGTCACGTGGCCTATATACTTAGTTGCAAGGTAGATTGGGGAAGACATTCTCTGGCTGGACGGTCCTGGGTCTTGCTAGAACTCACAGGGTGGGACATGAGTAAGGCTCATTGCTAAAAGGAAGGAGGAGAGAATGGATAGTGAGAGAAAATCAACATGGCTTAATTTCCCAGCTGCTTTTGTGGGATTAGGTTTCTTGGAGGAAGAGAAAAGAACAGAAAGCTGCCTGGGTGTGGGTGTGGGTGTGCGTGGTGGTGGGTGGGGTGCTTCTTGAGGATGGGGTCCATGTCCCCTTAACCTGGTATCCACAGTGGCTGGCACAGCGCCTAACACGCAGTAGACTGGCCAATAAACGTTCACCTGGGTCCCCCCTTCTTCCATAGACTCACACAGGATTTGACTTGGATTAGTAAATGATGGCTGAATTCTATCAAGAATGGCCGACAGATGGATTGGATTACTCATCTTAAATCTACTTCAGCAGTGTCCCCCCCTCCCCTGTACCCTAGAAAAATTCACTCAAACACTAGCGGAGGGATCTGTGGCGGCTGGGCCCGAATTCGCCAGCTAGGACCGTTCTGCCATCTTGCCGCCATGTTTCTGGCCTTGACTGACTCCAGGTCTGTGGCCTGGGGATGCCTGCTCACAGCAGTCTCCCAACCACACTAGTTTTGCTTGGGTAGGAGGAGGAGGGGAGAGGAGTCCTGGGGTGAGGATAGGAGAGAATCCGCTGGCAGGTGACAGTGGAGGGACGGACATTGGCTCTCTGAGTTCCTGCCACTATCACAGAGTTCAGGGACCAGCATCGTCAAGGGGCTGAGTTCTCTCCAGCTGGAGCGGGCAGGAAAGGAGAGGGTACCCTGGGCGAGGTGCTGAGAGGGCAGCACAACCTTCCAGGTGCCCTGTCCCTGGAATGTCTTCCCTTATACCCAGCTTAACTCCGATTCACCCTTCTGGATTCAGGAGGAGCTCCCAACGAGGAACCATAGGAAGTCAACTTAACCACTTGTCTCCTCTGCCTGTATTGTCCCCCCTATCCCTCTTACTACGTTGAATTGTAATCAGCTATACACTCGTATTTGCCTCCTCTGCCCCCCAAACTGTTCACCACTGTATCTGATCACCTGAGTACCCAGCTAATAGGGCAGCCCTGTTGGCACTGCCACCAGCTGTAATAGGGTTCCGTTCCCAGGGCTACTCATATAGAAGAGGTCGCTTGTCACTTGTGGCATCCTTTTTGTTGACTCAAGATTCCGAGGCCCAAAAGTCACAGGGGAAGCAAAATACCGGCCTAGTCCTCACCGGGGTGCAGTTGGAGTTTGCTCAGCATGCCCAGCAGATGGCGCGGTTGCTCCCCTTATGGGCCCTCCGTCTCCTACTACGGAAAACAAAGACCCGGGGAGTGGGGGAGGTGGGGGAGTGGGCAGGCCTCTCCTAGGACCCTGGCAAGGGGAGAAGCCTCCTGCACAGGAAGCCCCCAGGGCCCGGCCCCCTCACTATGCAACTCGCTCCCCCAGACCCAGGGCAAGGAGGGAGAGGGAAGTGAGGCAGGGCAGGTGCACGCCGGCAGCCCATCAAGCCTGTTCTCGAGGCTCCGTTCCGAAAGCACCCACTGCCCCCTCCATGCAGCTGTCACTGGACAGAGGGTTCCAGAAATCCCTCCACTGGGGCGCATTAGATACGACTTTTCAGAGTAAGATTTTATTAGTAGCCACCACACAGGTCCTGGGCTCAGCCCGCAGGGCCCATACTGTATAACTTTGTCGCCATACTGTTTAAATAATAAAAATTCGACTGAGAAAATATTAAAAATCAAATGGGTTTTGTTGAAGGATTCATAAATGCAGCAGCATCCCTTCTAGTAAGGAGAAGGGAGCTCCAAAGGGAACGATGGGACAAGAAAGTCACAAACCGAAACAAAAAGGATTATTCCAGGCAAGGCCACCTCCCTTTGGGGGACAAAAAGGGCCTAGTAGGAGGCTTACCTCATATTCCTTTGGGGGATGGAAAGGCCTACGTGACAGATTACCTCATTGGTGCTGAGAAAATTCTAGACTGACCAGTTAAGGCTACATTCCTGGGGAAGTTGTAACCGTAATTAGGTCAGGTATTAAGTTTTGGTTTGATGTCACGGGCTTAGCCCAAGTGACCCATTTTGGGCCCGTTGCTTCTTTTTTAACAACATCTTGGGCAGGTGGCCAAGTGAGCTTTCAACTTCAGGCTGGTGTGGAGCCCAGTCTGTTTCTTCATCCTTATGGAAGAGATTAAGTTTGATTTCTCCCGACACCACAGCTCGGAGGGGACTCATTGTACATGAACGTGTGTGACACATGGAGGTGGCCCAGTCCATGTCGGATACACTTCAAATGCGTACAGCCGCCTCGGCCGGGCCTCGGCCCTCTTCTGTGGGGCGGTTGGATGTGACGGGCAGGGGCCGGGGTTCGGAGGAGCCCTTGTTGTCTCTCACCCAGATTCTTCCAAACGCCTCCTAAATGGTTTCCATGGGGAAGCGGGTGCTACCATCCTCCTCTCCTTGCCTCCCGTGCTCCCTCCTCATAGCTGCAGGTGCTCTCTAAATGGAAATATAACGCCATTCCCTTGCCTAAAGTACTGAAAGGGCTTCTCGGTGCTCTCAGAATACAGGCCAAATTCAGAAAAACGTCATTCGGTGTTCTTTACAACCCGATTTCTCCCCACCTTTTAGTCTCATGAAACAAGATTAAAGAAATGGGCTTCAATCAGAATAAAGAGTGTGAGGTCCAGGAGCTGGAGGGAGTGGGTCCTGGGGGACAGTTCTGGAGAGTTCCAAACTCCAAGAACGGAAGTGGGGACAGGGTGAGGCAGAAAGAAGTGAGAGGGTTTGATGGTCAGCATTGTCCAGTGGTTCATCGGCCTTTTCCATTGCTCACCATTTTGTCCCCAGCACCGGGGACACTGCATGACATTGGTAGATGCTCAGTCAGTACTTGTTGAATGCCTGCACGCATGAATGAATGAATGAATGAATGAGGGAGCAAGTGAATGAATGAGTGTCCTTACAGGGTCCAAAGTGGGCATACTGGCACCGGTCACTGTGTCCACCAGCCACTGCCTTTGGCCTGTAGGGAGATGTACCTCCGTCTCCCCACTGCTGCGGGCTACCCACCCTCCCTGGTGCCTTGGCTAATAAGTGGGAGGGGACCCTGCTAGGGGACAGGGAGGCCACGGAGCAGAGAGCTTGTCTCAGCTGTGCAGCCCGGGACCCCACTCCAGGGGGACATCCTGGTGGCGCTTGGGGTGAAAAGCCCATCTTGCCCATGGCCTCTCTGAATGCCCCATCCGACGCCTCTCAGGAAGGTCACCCTGGATGCAGAGGGTCACCCTGCCTTTCCCCTGCGAACCTCTCGGCTGCCTGGCCATCTGTTTCCGAGGACGGCCTGCTCCCTGGCACAGATGGTGTCCATCCAGCAGTCCCTCTCCCGTGCCAACAGCCAGCTACAGAAGAGGCCACGTTGCCGCAGCCCCTGGTCTCTCCTGTGACCCCGTTTTCCACATCTCTCGCCCTCACGCCTCTCCATATGGTGGTTTCATTTCAGTGTCCTCCAGTAAGAACCGTGCCCTCTGGGTGGCCTGCTCAGCTACCTTGCAGCCAGAAATCCACGCCGTTCGGAAAGGAGAAAACTCTCCTCTTCTTTCGTTTGTTTGGCAGGGAGGTTGGTTTTCCCCACTGTCCACCCGGTCACCACCCTGTCACCCTCATCGGAATCGCTCCCAAACCGGGCTCCCTGCCCCGGGCTTGTCTTCCCCTAACCCGGCTTCAAGGTGCTTTCCGGGCAGTACATTTGATCTTGTTTTATCCCCCAAACCCGATCCCCCTTTCCCAGGCCTCTCCGTCTCCGACCAGAAAGGTGGGACCCACGGCAGCGCCCGCTCCTTGTCCCTGACGCTGCCCGCACGCTCAGCCCATTGCGTCCGCTAGCGCGTCCTCCTGGTTCTCGGCGAAATGTGGTCATGGGGTCTGCTCTCCGTCTCTGCGCCGGCTCAGTGCACGGCACCGTTGCTTCTCACCCTCGGAGCACGATGGCATTTGACAACCTCTGCCTCTGCCTCGTCACTACAACCTTCCGTCAGACCCAGGGGTCCTCGAAGCTCTCCCTGCCACAGGGCCTTTGCACCTGCTGCTGCCCCACTCTCACCCCCACCTGGTTTTCACAAGACCAGCTCCTCCTCACTTTTTAGGGTTCAGCTGGAAAGTCACTTCCTTACTTTCTCGAGCTACTCCCTCTAACGGGGGTTCCTTCTTTTATTCCCAATCCCAGAGTCCTACTTATGTCCTTCCCACTCCCCAGTATAAAGTCATATCAGCTTAATGAATTTGTGTGTGTGCTTATTTAACTTGTTCATTGGCTGTCTCCGCACTGGAATGAGCCTCGGAGGCGAGCAGCTTGTCGGCCTCGTTCAGCACCATATCCCCACAGCACACCGCCATCCTGCACACAGTATGTGCTCAATAAATGTTTGGTAAATGAACGAAATAAGCCAATGGAAGATCCACCGTGTCACTGCCCTGCTTTAAGTCTGTCCTCAGTATACATTCCAAGCTCCATGACACTTTCTTCACTTGAACTTGAACTCCCCTTTTCTGGCTTCCTCACCGGGCCTATGGGAAATCAATCAAGACGAGAGGATTAAATCAGAACGTGTGCAGACAAGAGCACTGGCCTGGGAGGCACAGAAGGGGCCACTGCACAAATGACCTTGATGATCCTAGGCGATGCTTTCACCCTGTGGTGTCTATTTTTTTTTTAAATTCTAGTTGGCATACACTGTTCTATAATATTAGTCTCAGGTGTACGACGTAGTGGATAGACACAGGGGTGTATACCTTAGGAAGTGGTCGCCACATCAAGTCTAGTAACCCTCTGGCACCACACAAGGATTGAACTCTGGACCAGGAGCAGCTCGAGACCCGGAGGGCCAGCAGGGCCGCACCCCGTCCTCGTGCTCAGCACAGTACTTGGCACATTGTCTGTCCTCAGTGAAAAATGGAGTGAGAGCTGCCCTGGCGATCACAAAGCCTGTCCCACTCATAACTAAGATACGACTGGACTGCAAAAAGCCCCCAGGGGTCACGGTCCCTGGGGGAGGCCTCTCTGAAGGCAGGGGTGGGGGCTACCTACCCTACCCCCAATCCCCTCCTTAGAAAAGACCTTGACTGAGCCTTCAGCCCCGCCCCACCCCGCCCTGCACCACCCTGTAAGGGTGTCCCTGCGGGCCCAGCCTCTGTGCTGCTCCGCACGCTGATACACGCAGCTGGCAGATGGAATCCATCTCTGGCTCCTTGCAAAGTGGTTCTGTGCCAAGGTCCAAGCCCAGCACTCGGCAGCTGCCAGGATGGGAGGAGGGGTGTCTGAGTCTCTGGGTCAGTCCTGACCGTGGGTATAAATCCAGCCTCTGCCATGGGAGTGAGGTTGGGGGAGGAGGGAAGAGGGTTTCTAGAAGGAGCTCAGGGTATCTAGGTGCCTTTCTACTGACCAGAGTCCTTCTGAGCAGCACGAGCTTCTCCGTGGCAAACTCAGAAACCTATTTGTGTGTCCGAGCACCACTGAGATAGGTCCACTGTGCGGGTGGAGTCACTCCACCCTGACGCCGGGCGCCGGAAGTCGCCGCCAAAAGCCGCTGGTGGGCCTGAGCCCTGAGTCTTCCTCAGATCAGGAAAGACAGGCTCAGAGATGTGGGATAATTTGCTGGAGGTCACACAGCTCAGTGCCTTCTGGCTCCAAGTTGAGTGCTTTTCCATCTGGAAAAATTAAGGCTCAGGCAATTACCACGTGAAGAAGGGTCACCTCCCGGGAAACGGAAGTCCGTAGCAACGAGAAGACGACCCCGCAGGAGTGCGGGGTCGCGGGCTGCCAGCGCCCCGCTGCTGTCTCTGCCAAGAAGGGAGCTGCCCCAGGGGGACCTGGCGGGGCAGGGGACCTGTGACATTAAGAGCAGTTGGACAAGCAGGCACGGCTTTCTTCAAGTCCCTGCCTCGCCCTAGGCGTGGGGGATGGGGAAGAGACTGCACCCCAGTCTCTGTCATGACGAGGCACGGGGCAGATGAGACCCTCACCTTGCCGGTGACCCCTAAGAAAGCTGCTCCATGTTCCAACTTCCTGCACACACTCCTTTCTGCCCGTTAGTGCTCCTGCAGTCCATGTTGATCTTTACGTCCCCTAACACTTCCGGCGCCTCCTTTGCAAACCTCGGCCTCAGCGTGGAATGGAGGGGTGCCTGACATTTCTTGTTTTGTGCTTGGCCTTTGGAGACTTTGGCGAAGAGAAAAGTTTCCATTTTCATGGTAAGGTTCACCTTACGTTATCTTTTAATTCGTGATAACATTTACATGATCAAAGACATTGAAAGGTACAAAAGGGCACACAATGAAAGAGCTCTCATGCCCCAGTCTTGAGGTCCCCTCCCCAGAGGCGCCAAGGGTGTCAGCTTCTAAGATGTCCTTCCAGAGAGAGCTTTGGCCTGTACAAACATCCCTGCCCTTTAATCTGGGAGTCAGCACGCTGCAGCTCAAATCACCCGAAGGCCAAGGCCAGCTCAGAGCCTGTTTTTGTATAGTCTGAGAGCAAACAATGGTTTTTACATTTTCAAAGGATCATAAGAACACAAAACAAAAAACAAAGAGGGCTGTGAGACAGAGGCCATCTGTGGTCACAAAGCCTAAGATATTTACTCTCCGGCCTTTTACAGAAAAGTTGGGTCAAAGTTTCATCAAAAGACAGTGTACTGCATATATCTTGCCTTTTTTTCACCCCGTAATCTATCCGGCAGCCCCCTTCTATCAGTGCACAGGAGCCTCTCACTCCTTTCTAGAGCACATAGAATTGCACTGTCTGGCTGGACTGTAATTCAGCCAGTTTCTGCTGATGGATGGTCCGGTTGGTACCAGCCTTCCGCTCTTTCGGACTGCTCTACCAGCACCGCGGGCTGGGTGACTCATCACGACGGACGTTTGTCGCTCACTGTTCTGGTGACAAGACGTCCAAGATGAAGACGCCGGCAGACGCGGGGTCTGGGGATGACTCACTTCCTGGGGCACCGACAACTATCTTCTTGCGTCCTCAACACGGCTCCCTGGGATCTCCTTAATGACATGGGTCCCATCCATAAGGGCCCCACCCTCATGGCCTGAGCACCTCCCAAAGGCCCCACCTCCTAACACCATCACATTAGGGTTGGGGTTCGGCTTCGACATACGAATTTGGGGGGGAGGTATAGCATTCAGTCTACATATGACCTGCCCACCTGCCTGCCTGCCTTCCCTCCCTCCTTCCTTCCCTCCTTCCTTCCTTCCCTCCTTCCTTCCTTCCTTCCTTCCCTCCTTCCTTCCTT